>VKOC01016603.1:0-134040 GCA_009364415.1 Spea multiplicata | reverse complement strand
GGAGGACGGAGAGACATATCTGGGGGTATAAGGCATATGTGGGGAGGGCAGTGTGGCATGCCTGGGGATGATGGAGTGCTGTATCAGAGGGTATAAGGTGTATCAGGCACAGTGGCATGTCTGGGAGGCAGCATGGCATGTCTGGGCTCAAATGTGCATAAATTGGGGGGGCTGGTTGGGAAATAAAGACAAGAAATGCATTTCATCAAAGTTTTTTTTATTCTGCTGTTTGTATTTAACATCATTTGTTTATTAAATTATTTTAAATAAATGAAAAATGTACATTCATTTTTTTTATCCGATTAATCGAAAAAATAATCGGCCAACTAATCGATTATGAAAATAATCGTTAGTTGCAGCCCTAGATGTGATTTAAAGTGAAAAACAGTATATTGCTGAAAGCAAGAATTTAAAGGGACGCGCCAGCCATCATATGCACTTTAACGCACGTGATAGCTGACTGGACCCCTTAAATCTTTGTGGTGAGTGCACGGTGGGATTCTGCAGAAACCCTGCCCTTAGCTAATTGCCATGCAGTAAATGCAACCCCCTCCCCCAACAAACATTGCGGGGGGGGGGGTCTAATGGGACCTGCCGTACGCATGCACAGAGAGTGCTCCCATATAACATATAATATAAGTCTCTGATTGGCTACTTCAAGCAGCCAATCTGTGGTGAAAATTGTCATACCATGAAGGAGGAGCTTTGCTGCAGCTCTGGACCACTGAAGAGCTCTGGAGCTGCAGCTTCTACCTAAGGCGAGTGATAATGTTTTACACTCTTCCAAGAACGTATCATAAAGTACTCAGAAAATACTTTCTTGATAGAGGAACTTTCCAAACTTGACCCGTCATAATTCATTAAGATGAGATTTCCCACCTGACTCACTGCTTGGTGAATAAACAAATGGAGCGAAAAGAAATTGTGACCAATTCTCTCATTGCACAAATATATAGCAATCCGCTCCGCATGCGTGTAACGTCTTACAAAAGGTATGTTCTATACATTTCATGAATATTTCCTGTCTCTGCAAATCATAAAGTCTTATCCTGCCTGAAATGTTTTGCTGCTCCGGCTTCCACCGCTCATATTTCATCTTACGGCATGCTCCGGCTGGCTCGGCAATCCCTTAGGACCTTGAATGTCTGCAAACTTTGCAGAGATCTACAATGAACAATACTTTTTATTTTACTGAGAGGGTGGTGGATACATGGAACAGCCTCCCAGCAGTGATAGAAGTTAATACAGCGGGAGAATTTAAAAATGCACGGTATAGGTGTACATATTGTCTATTTGAAATGTTTAGATGTGCTTTAACTACCCCCTTCTTCCTTACATTTCATCGAGGTCTCGGACCCTCTAGTTTTAGACTATGACCTTTTGTTCTAAAGCAGGGCTGTCTAACCTGCGGCCCTCCAGCTGCTGCATGACTACATCTCCCATAGTGCTCTTTCAACCAAGGACCTGGCAGAGGAGTATGGAGTCCTGCAGCAGCTGGAGGGCCACAGGTTGGACACCCCTGTTCTAAAGGATAACATTTAGCGTTAACTAGATTCATTAGGCTTTATCTTGCTGTCTGGCGTGAACGTTCCCACACAGAGAAGATTCTCACCCCACCAAAATGACTAAACAGCGGATAACTATTTGCGAGCTGGGATTGACAGGGTTAATATATGCAGGTAAGTAGTATTTATCATTTCAAATAACACATTATATTTACATTAGGAGAGCATAGTTTAACCTTTTAACCACCAGGACCTGAAAGAAGCATTCAGGTGCGTTTAAGGAGGGGGGAACCCCGATGAATTAGACCCCAATTTATTAAACCTCTGGGTGTTCTGGAGAAGCGGAAGTCTCTGGGGTTCAAAATGCATACCTACCATGTGTCCTTTGTTAAGTGGTTCAGTCCCTCTTTTGGAGCCGAATCCCCCTGTTCTCCCCCAATGTCCTTTTTTTCTAGAAGCATGGTGGCCATGAGTGTGACTGAGGGTTCGAGCCCTAAAAGTCACATTAATGCCATGTGACTACCAGCAGCAGAAAACATGTTGATTATATTCTGTCCATGAAATTGGTCTTCTGTCAATGGGTTACAGTCACACAAAAAAGCTTCAGTAAAGCCCTGCCCCTGACCACGCCCCTAACCACACCCCTAAACCCAACATGTCCCACTTTGGCCATTTCAAATGTTTGGGGGGGGGGTGATGCTACTTTACAACCCTTACCATGGACCATAAAGTACAAGTTACTGTCTATTAACCCTTTGAGACCCGGAGTGGATCATCTGTACCATGTCAGACACAGGAGATCTGAGTATCTGCTGATCTCCACAATGCCAGCCTGTAGATCTATTAAAACAAACGATCGCTTCCACACAATCTAATTCAGATTAATCTATTTTATCGACCATCAGACAAAAAGTACCATAAATGAATGGTTAAATTACCGAATACACTTTGAATTAAGCATACATTAAACTAGAAAAAAAAAATGCAATAAACACATTTGGCATCAGTCCAATTTTAAAGTGGCTTGGCACATAAATTCCTAACTGTAAATAATTTGGTTTAAAAAAAAAACAAACAAACAAAAAAAACCCTTGCCATTCCTCAACAGTCTCTCCTTTGAGTTCAGATGAAACTGCCATTCATTAGAGTCCAAGGCAGGGTGGAGATCCGTGTGAGTCGCGCAGCTGAGTGAGAGTTCGGGGTCTTCATCCTCTCTCTAGACAACACTCAAGTCCCCTCTGCACTTCCTCATAGAGAAGTAGAGGCAGGAAATCAGGTAAAGAGGGCAGCAGAGGCAGGCAAAGATCGAGGCCACCATGTAAGCCTTGAAGAGACAGGGCAGCGCATAGGTCTCCAGGTTGCAGAACTCATTGGCCTGGGTCTTGGCGATCATGATACATGCAGCGGCGATGTGCAGGACGGTGGCCAGGGCATCGTACACGGAGTTGGTCAAAACCCAGCGACCTCCGCCCAGCACCGGCACCAGTTCCTGCTTGTCCAGCAAAGTGACGAAAAAGAGCGCAAGAGTTACGAGCCAGAAGAAAACAGCCACGAACAGAGCGAAGTGGATGGAGCCCCCGTAGCGGTTGGAGGCCACCGTGATCCAGAATCCGGCCCCGCTCGCCAGCTGCAGGATCCTGAGCACCCCCGGGACACTTTTTAAGAAGTACTTGTTGGCAGCTAGGGAGCTCCTGGCGGTCTGTGCGGGAGACATGGCAGACGGGACGGCTCAGGGGGACTTCCCGGAGCTCTACAGGAGAGGCGTCCGAGCGCGATCCACAAAGCAGGCAGGCGATGCTCTCCGGGACTGTCCGCACGGCTTCTTCTCCTCTCCCTAGCCTACATACTAGCGGGTTGAGGGTGTGGGCAGGCCCGTCACGTAACACAGCCCCTCTTCGTCCTCTGATGACGTCATCAGACATTTCCTCCAGATTTGCACATCTGGCTGTTAACGGTCGCTGTGTCCCGGTTTCTCTACAGACTTTCAAACAATCACATTCAGGGTGTCTGCGTTTTAATTTTGGGCTGACCGTTAAACTTTGTTAGGAAATACAGTTTTACTTAACTTCTGATCTGCTTGGATTTATATATCTTATTATTATTAACATTATATATACTAATATATATATATATATATATATACAGTTACAGAACCTGTGGAGCTCCCTCCCGGCTATATCTTATGTTAAATATCTATACATTTATTCCTTTGCAGTCCTCATAGAATCATTCTATCTGCTGGGCATGTAGTGACGGTTTAATGACAGTCCCACTCAGAAGAATGCACATTTAAGTGAGCTGTGAGTTCATTTCCGCTCTGTGAGTGCTTTAATATACATTCTTCCAAAATGAAAATAAGAACCCGATATTAAAGCTGCAGCCCTGCAGCTGCACTGCTCCTTGTTGGCCCATTGATTCCTGCCAGATTGGGGGTCTGAACCGAGCCCCACTTTCAGTTTTCACTGACCCAGTACTGCTGTTGACATGCAGTTGGCAGGGGTGTAACTAGAAACCACAGGGCCCTGGTGCAAAAATTGCCCCAGAGCCCCGCAACTTCACCAAGCAACATGTCCCGCAGTGCCACTTTTGCCTTAAAGCTGATCAGTGCCATCCTAAATCCTAAACAGCCTGTTTGTGCCATCTTTGCCTCTAGCTTATCAGTGCCCCAAACAGCTTATCTGTGCCATCATTGCTCCCAAAAACAACTTGTTTGTACCTTCTTTGCCCCTTGTCCCCCCCTCCATAACGGGGTCATGTGACATAACGTGCCCCCGATGCGTTCCTGTCTCCCTGTGCCGGTTCAAAGTAGTTTAGAAAGGGCCCTTCTGACCTGGACCGATACAGTTCAGGTGGGAAGAGCCCTTTCTAAGCAGTTTGTGATATTCTAGTCCTGTTAATCCTGTACAAGCTTCGGTCTTGTATGTGTTTTATTATCCAAGGGTTAAAACCTTTTCAAATATTTTTATCCTAAGCTCTCCAATACATACATTTCACACATCAGCTATTATGTCTGATTTAAAGGTACGCTCCAGTGTCACAGGCAGCCTCCTGAACAACAAATGCATATATTTATATATAATACTTTCATATACATTAATTAGCCCTGCAAAAAGCATACCTTTAGGAGAAACTGCAGCTCTAGAGCTGCAGATGAACACCTCCTCCACGTCGAAACAGCCGACAGCATGATAGCACTTAGGTTGAAATCATATTAACCCCTTAATGACAAAGCCCGTACATGTACAGTCTCCCAATGCATTGTTTTTAGGGTCTTATTTTCTTACTCCAATAATGGTTGCATCATTTTGTTGTTTTAATGGACTGACAGCAGACCAAACTACAATATCCTATAAACATCCTATAATTACGTAATGGGAAATACTAGGGCTATCTGAAAGATCAAGTGTCTTTCAAATACGATATTTCAATGTACAATTTACTGCTAATGCAATGCTGTAATTACCCATTACCCAAGTAATTGATACTACATCAGCCCTTCTGACCTAATTGAACGTGGAAGAAACAACAAGACAATTTACGAAAGAACATAACTGTGTAACTGTGCAGAATTACACGTTAAGTCTCCTTAAAACATGACCTCATCATCATCAAGGAGTTTTATCCGCTGGCAACAATGAGATTACAAAAGCTAGAAGATAAACCAGTAGACGCTGTGGTCATCTTAGCTTCTTAATTAACAGTCATTTGGTATACTTTAATAAACCAACTAAGACAGTGGTGGTGCTACCATATCTTAAAAAAATAAAAACTTGGAATCATGTTGTGTTTTTGAAGCTCTTACACTTCTTCAGCCGTCAGTCGTGTTTCCAGCAGATGGCTGCACACTTAAGCTTTAGATCAGCCACACTCTATACATGTAATCGGAAAGCACTATTGTACATCCAATGGCTAGTCCAGGCCTGGATGGAGACGCTAAATATTTCCACTTAGGACCTCATGATCCTATCAAGATTTAAAAGCAACTCGTTGAGGATTAACAGCTGCCTAATAATCAGCACCTTAGGTGCATTCCTGCTGAGGATTGTCTTGAGTTTTATACCTCCTGTGCTATTACAGAGAAAACAATCTCTATTGATGTATCAGTCTGACAAGGGCAGCCCAAAGTACAACCTGTACAAGGGAACCAGCCACCCAGCATTCATTGGCTTCATCAGTAGGGTCTGGTTGGGATCCCTATAAGGCCCAAGTGAGCAAGAAGGTCTACATCTGGACTCACCTTTACGCTCTCTGTAATGACTGAACTGAACGTGAGCAGCAACACATCACAGGGCAGGGTCCATTAACTGGCTGTCCATCCTTAGTTGAGTTCACACTCTTATTTTAGTTATGTCACCCCTCAGGGATCTCTTGGTGCCCCATCCCAAGGGTAGAGGTGAGTCCACTTGTGGCTAGAGGGATATCAACTGCATGGCTGACAAGGCCCATGAAGGCTGAAATGTATGTCTGGGGTTTATGGTTGCAGAATGGAGAGGGAATTTGTCTCATGTTTTGGCTCTGTACTGCCATGGTGGTAATGGACAGACTGATACATCAATGGAGATTTTGTATTCCGTGTAATGGCACAAAACCTGAGCAGGGACACACCAGGTTATTAAGTAACCATACTAAGCAATTCTCAACGTTCTTTTGTATTTTGTAACATAGTACACAAATATTGACATTTTCAAGTGCTGTCTCTGGTGTTGCTGCTCCAGCTTTTAAAACATATACATATTCCCTTGAGCATTAAATTTGGTGCCGCATATAGAAAAGTAGATTTAAGAAAAAACCCCTTATCTGTAGACCGGGAGGCTGCCATTGTTGTCAGTCATGTGAAATTTTGGGCTACTTTCGATGGTCAAACATCACACTGAGGTTATTCTTTATGGCAATGCTAATGAAGTCTGCTGCTCCATAGACTTTCATTATTCAGGGAGTCAGGGAAGATGTCTAGTAGACTGAACTAAGATAAGAGAGCTAGAACACACCCAAATGTATATATACGCCTATGGAAGAAGACGCTGATGGTGTTCACCCAAGGGTTCTGGATCTGATATTTAAAATAGGATCACAAACACAACTGGAAAACTATACATTGGTGACTTTAACATCAGTATTGGGTAACTTTTGGGATGCAATACTAGAAACTGAGGTAAGCAAAATTATTAGTATTAATGGTTCTGTGAAGAGCAGACCTTGCCAAAGAAACCCCCTGAGCTTCTACGATGAGCTAAGTAGAAATTAAGATCTGTGTAGGTCCATATAGTCTAGTTAAATATTAAGGAATTTGATGTCTTTCCTTAGGAGATTAATCCTTAAATTAAAGGCGCTAGGCCAAAGATATAGTTTGCATATTGGGAAAGCTTGGAAAAGTAGGAAGCTTGGAAAATCATCACTTGAAAAAGACTTGGGGGTACTAGTTATTATTATTTATTGTTTTATATAGCACCATCAAATTCCGTAGCGCTGTACAATGGGTGGACAGGATACAACAAGTAGTTTGTAACATAACAATTTGATAAGTTGACTTCAAATTATACCATGAGAAGTACTGGCTGCTGAGTCTAACTGCTAGCATGCATTAAAAATGTATCGATGCAAGATATGAATGCATCAGTGTACTAGAAAGACAAAGAAGGGCTATTCGGTTAATAATGTGATTTGGGTTTAGCTATAGGGAGTGTTGAGCTAGACTGGATTTATTTACTCAAGAAGAGACTCACCTAAGGGGTGACCTCAACACATTATAAAAATAAATTCAAGGCTCTTTCAAGGGAAATCCTCACCCCATGCACCGAGCGCATAACAAGAGGCTACTTATTAAAGTCAGTGCTTTTATTGTAACGAAAGAAGGGATTATTCACAGAAAGGGAAGGCACTACTTATGGAGGAGATGATCACAAGTACTTTGGAGCTTTATTTTCATGCTAAATAAATGTTAAAGTCTGTTTCGCACGGATACCAGTGCACTTTACTGCATGCAAATTGGTGCAGGCATTCCTTAGTTATTGGAGTTTTTCTCTCCCATTTAACTCCACCCCAGCTACCTCTACGGAAAGCATGCAGCATACTGTAGTATGCTTCTTGCACATGCTCAGTACAGATACACATAGTAATCTAAATATTGCTGACCCAGGATTTATTCTGTCCATGCACTTAAAGATTTATTTCCTTCGTTTGTATAAATCCAATTTGGGGTATTTTCCAAAGTTTCAACTAGTGTTATTTTTTCAGCATTATGTATGTAACATATATATATGTATGTTAACAAACAAAAACAAACTGTGCATGGAAATCAGACATGCCCGTGTAATGCAGAATGACAGATATGTTCCTGTACATGTGAAAGTAGGTTTATTGCATGACTTCACAAAGGTTTGACATTACAGTATACACGCCTATGTGCGTGAGTCTTATTTTGTACTGGCTACAGAGACAAACGTACCTTAATGTCTCGCTCGCATTGTCTCTTTCATCTAAAGACAGGCGAAGACAGACGGGTAATAAGAAACAGGAGGAAACGATGAACTCTTAATGGTGTATTTATCTCAGCTTCCATCGTGGCGTTCCCAATGCAGCGCTTTGTGAGTTATTGAACTAACAAAATTGCTTTGACTCCTCTGAGTGGAGTTTTCTTTGAATGTGTTGATTACTCAAGTAGTTCTTGGTTTTGTGCATCTGCTGTTCTTTTTCTGCCAGGTATGCAAATGCTTTATTGATATTGGAGCCATCTGTATTTGTTAAGCTAACTTAAAATCCAGATCCCGCATACTCACTAATACAGCAGTATATTCTTGCAGGCAGTGCCATCATTTATTGGGGTCACTTCTTTAGGCCTAATCCAGGGCAGTGCCCCCAGGTCCTCTATCAGACCTACCTGCGGAACTCTGGTATATGACATCATATGCTGGAGCCCTGCACAACTTCACGCAGAAGCAACGCTACCGAGTTTTGCACAAACCTCTATAGTAGATTTGGGCCAGTTTAATTGAGATCTTTGATCTCCCAAGCTGACCCATAGTTGTGGAGCACTAGAGAGATCAGTTACTCAACATAGAGGTCAGCCCCTAGGAAAACTCCCATAGCTGTGAATTCCCAGGAAATGACCCCGAGTCTCAGGGTTTTTGTCCCAACCTCAAGGTCTCAGGGTGAATGGCCAAAATGTCAGGGTCACACAGTCTGGAGCTGACTCCTTCCTATTCTACACTGCAAGGGTCATATCCAAGACTCACAATTGGTGCTTTTGGTTCCAGCGTGTTAGGGTTTACCTGCCTACTTGAATGCAGGTGACAATTAAGTGTATCTTTGAATAATGACATATGGTGAGTCGCTACATAGAAGCTACACAATGGGCAAAGGGTTAATGGTCCCGCAATCTCTGGGTCAGCTGATTTAGAAAGGTCCCATATATGCTGCCACCCCCAGGTCAGAATACGTTACTGCATGCAGGTCGTACAGTCAGCACTTCTCAGATTATTACTCGTATGTAGAAGTATTATTACTCACACATCTACAGACACCAGACAAGCCAGAAGGCTTTTCCCTCAGAAATCTCATGGTGCTGCCACAACCACAAGGGATTCTGGGTAGGCGCATGCAAATAAGGTCAACAATGATCACCTTTGCCTCTATATCCACTTTATACATGGATTCCTTGAAAGTAATTGCCCGCTGTACAAGACAGCCTTTAGACAAAACTCGGGTAAGAGGTGCAATAACCCGATCACCACTCATGGACAGCTTCCCAAGTGTTGTGTAAAGGCTGTCCTGTACAGCGGGCAATTACTTTCAAGTAATCCATGTATAAAGTGGATATAGAGGCAAAAGGTGATCATTGTTGACCTTATTTGCAACACGTGAGAAAAGTGCCCCCGCACTGCCACACGTGCCAAGTGCCCTGGCGGACCACACCATGGGGCTCCTTTATATCTCTCATGCCTTATAACGCCCGCTCGCACCAGGCCTTCCTCTCTCAGGGACTCGCTTGATCTCAGCCAAAAGGCACAATTGAGTTTATTTATAGTTTTTCTGAGGCGCTCCACTGTGGAAAAAAAAAAGTGCCCAAAATGTGTCCAATTAAGGGCCACAGCGGACAGCAAATCCCAGATCTTTTTGTTGGGGTGAAGAGATACGCGAGCCCTTCCTCTGCTCCATCCCACCCTAAACGCCTGCGGGAGGTCCGGATCTTAGTGCGACCGCTGAAAACATCAAAACCACGACCTTTTAAGGGGCCATGGTTCTAAAATTTACTGAAATCGCTAATATACAAAAAAAAAGCATGTGCGAAAAATAATACAGTTGGGAGGTATGGAGAATGTTCTCTGAGCCTAGGCCCTGCGGTTCATGCGGTAGCGTGGCGGGGGAGGGGAAGGCGTGCGGTATAAACGGTGTGCGGTGGGGGAGGGGAAGGCGTGCGGTGTGGTGAGGCTCCTACGCAAGCGCTGCTCCCCACAGACAGGAATCCCGGCCGGTGCCAAGTCCTGACCGCCTCACACACTCGGCCCATTGACGTCAATGGCACCGAGCCACACAGTGTCTTGCCCATCCTCCTAGTTCAGTCCACGCCCCCGCCTGCTGATTGGCCTGCCCGTGTCCTTACGTCACCTCTCCGAACGTTGACCCGGGCGGATTGTGTACGGGCCTTCATGGGAATGAGACTGTGTGCTTGGCACGATCGGGAGCAGGGCGGCGAGACCGGACCCGGAGCCTTCCCCGCACCGGCTGCAGAGCATAATGCAAGGGAGGCATTGACCCTCATGCCAAAGCAGGTGAGTGCGGCCCCTCCCCCCGCGCCTCTATTAACTCTCTGCTGGCCACTGCTCGCAGCTGTTGACCCATTCAGGGCTGGGTGCTGGCAATAGCTTCACGCCCCACTCACCCGTACGGGCACCTTTATAGATCCAGGGGTAAGGGGGGTCACCGAGAATGCGGCGGGCAGCGGTTGGTATTGCTGGGGAGATTCTCTAAACAGCCTCTACAGTGCTTTCTCGATTTGTTTTTATCATCTGTAATTTGGGGTCTTTGGGAAAGAAAGGGTTAAAAGGCCAAGCTGCACCTGTGCGTTGCCTCAGATACCCTTCCCCATACATTGAGGGGGCAACTTTACAGGCTGGCCCGGGGGGCTGCTGCTGCTGCTGCTGTGTAGGGGGTGCCAGCATGGGCCGTTGCGGCAGCAGATCTGTATGCAGAGTAGACTGACTGCAACTCCCAGAACTCTCAGAATGAATGGAAACAATGCCCTTGAATAACCCCCAAGTTTCTCACTCAAGCGAAACCTGCATCATAATCCTGTTACCCAGCCTGGGTACAAATATGTGTGTATATAATTAGTGTGTGTGTATATATGTATGTGTGTGTGTATATATAATATATGTGTGTGTGTATATAATTAGTGTGTGTGTGTATGTATGTATGTATATATATATATAAGCGAGATCTATGTTTGGAATAATCGGGCGTGTGATCTGCGGATGAATTACCCGCAGGAATCCTTCATCCTCTTATGCCGCGCTCCTTGGTAAGCGGTACTCCGCCTGCCACTCACCGCCGCACAGCGTGATGTTTACTTCCTCGGCCTGTTATCCGCGCGCCTTGTTCTTAATTCCATCTCAACCTGTCAATCAGAATAACTACTGAGTGGACTAAACCCGCACAGCACCGAGCACACGGTCTGCTGACGGAAACCTCGTCTCATGTAGCAGCCACTTCAATATGCCATTGGGGAGAGACCGTGTTTATCAATTAAAACCGTCGACGGAAACGTTCCTGGTTGTAAACTCTTCTTGCATTTAAGATGCAATAAACAAACCTCTCAAAGTTTGACTCTCCTGATGGGTAGTGAATAAATGGAACAGTCTCCCAGCAGAAGTGGTGATGGAATTGGTGCTTTTGGTTCCAGCGTGTTAGGGTTTACCTGCCTACTTGAATGCAGGTGACAATTAAGTGTATCTTTGAATAATGACATATGGTGAGTCGCTACATAGAAGCTACACAATGGGCAAAGGGTTAATGGTCCCGCAATCTCTGGGTCAGCTGATTTAGAAAGGTCCCATATATGCTGCCACCCCCAGGTCAGAATACGTTACTGCATGCAGGTCGTACAGTCAGCACTTCTCAGATTATTACTCGTATGTAGAAGTATTATTACTCACACATCTACAGACACCAGACAAGCCAGAAGGCTTTTCCCTCAGAAATCTCATGGTGCTGCCACAACCACAAGGGATTCTGGGTAGGCGCATGCAAATAAGGTCAACAATGATCACCTTTGCCTCTATATCCACTTTATACATGGATTACTTGAAAGTAATTGCCCGCTGCACAGGACCGCCTTTAGACAAAACTCGGGTAAGAGGTGCAATAACCCGATCACCACTCATGGACAGCTTCCCAAGTGTTGTGTAAAGGCTGTCCTGTACAGCGGGCAATTACTTTCAAGTAATCCATGTATAAAGTGGATATAGAGGCAAAAGGTGATCATTGTTGACCTTATTTGCAACACGTGAGAAAAGTGCCCCCGCACTGCCACACGTGCCAAGTGCCCTGGGAAACCAGGTCGACGGAAACCAGGAACGTTTCCGTCGACGGTTTTAATTGATAAACACGGTCTCTCCCCAATGGCATATTGAAGTGGCTGCTACATGAGACGAGGTTTCCGTCAGCAGACCGTGTGCTCGGTGCTGTGCGGGTTTAGTCCACTCAGTAGTTATTCTGATTGACAGGTTGAGATGGAATTAAGAACAAGGCCATTGGGGAGAGACCGTGTTTATCAATTAAAACCGTCGACGGAAACGTTCCTGGTTGTAAACTCTTCTTGCATTTAAGATGCAATAAACAAACCTCTCAAAGTTTGACTCTCCTGATGGGTAGTGAATAAATGGAACAGTCTCCCAGCAGAAGTGGTGATGGAATTTAAACACGCATAGGACAGGCATATGGCTCCTGACTCTAAGACGAGTCCTACGGCTGATTCTTTACATCAGGAAAAAAAAGATCAGACTAGATGGGTCTTTTCTACAATAAACTTCTGTTTCTGTGTCTTGTACGTTAAAATCTAGTAATTAGGGGTTGACCAGTTTTGGGGTTTTTTATTTTTTTTTAGCAGTTCCATAAAACTGGGCAAAGCGAGATAATTAGGTGACTCAGTAGGGCTAAAGACACGGTTGACTGAAACATGGAACTGGCAGGAATCCCAAACGCTTGTAAATCAGGATGTGCCAGTCACCCGTCGGATTGCGTTATTAATTATACAGATTACCCGTCGGTGACTTGGTTACGAGTAATTGTTGTGGTTGTGATGCGTACAGCATAACCCCTGTCTGTTTTTACAGGGAGGGTAACTTCCTGTTTTGGTTGGCTGCTCCGTGATATCGCTGGTAACCGCTAACCCAAAGGGGGGGGGATTTGGTGGCCACATTGTTGCGATTGTTGCTTAGGTTAAATCTCCATTAACGAGAGCTCAGCCAACGAACCGCACCGTATGCCGGACCAGCCCCGGTGCGAGGGTTTGTCGGGAGGGCGCAGCTGGCCTGCGTAATAACATTTTTATTTATTACTAGTATCGGATTAAAAAAAAGACGGCATCGCCCATTATTGTCGTGAAGGGGTTAAACAGTTCCGGCTGAATGTTTTCGGGCAGCTGTACATCAGCCATTTTTATCAGTTCTCATTCTGTTATCTTTAACCCCAATCTACCAGACAAACATCATCCTTATCATGCCGCCTATGGGAACCCGAATGGCTCAGTCTTAATCACCCAGCTGGACGCTCTGACTAATGAAAGTCTAGAGAAGTAGCTTCATTAGCGTTGCCATAAAGAATCGGCTCAGTGTGGGGGGTCTTTGTCTGCATGCGATTTTATATATATCTATATATATCTTTATGTATGTATATGTATGTCTCGGGTAGAGACCCTCTTGCAATGCACAGGGCAGATGGGGGGGATTGATATATATTTTACCACCCAAACTTGTGTCTAAAAGTAATTTTAATGCACATTAAAGTATTTTCTGAAAGGACAATGCCCCCTCCATCTGTAGGGGGTCACACTTCTAGCTCTAGTAATAAAGCTATGGCTACACGTGGACGATGATCTGGGCTCGTACTCGTGTGAGTGTGCATTCCCTCCATATTTTATATATATATATCTATATATATATGTGACCCGGAGAACAGGGAAGTGAAACCGTGCCCATCCGCTGCGCACGGACAAAGAACTTAAGGGAAGCGAGCGCGCTGGGTCCGGCTACAAAACGCTCGGCTGCGGAGACTTTCGTAACCCTCTGTGTTGGCGACTAACGGTATATCCGATATAAATACAAAATATACAATACATTGTATCGTTCTGTTTTATGCAGTGTTGTCAAAGCAGTTGCTCAAACAGCAGCATGGGCACTCCAGCTTCTGTCGTAAGCTCGCCTTCAGCTCCATGGCAGGCCCCGGCTCCACGTGCGCGGAAGAAGGCTTCTGCTAACATCTTCAAAGACATCGACCTGCTGCAGATACAGACTCTCTTCCGTACGAGCGGGGATGAGTGCGCCGAGGAGCGAGCCAGGATCATCTGCAACTACGCGGGAGATCGCCGGATCGCAGACGCTCTGGTCAAACTCCGACGGAAGAGAAGAAACCGATCGTTCCATCAGTCTGCGTCCCGACTGAGCGGCGATCGGATTGGAACGCTATCCGTACAGCATTTCAGTAAACTCTGGTAAGTTGCTCTCACTTTCTTTTGCCGTAAAAGTATTCTTTAAATACAATTGAGATAAATATTTCATTAGGCAGGGTGGTCGTCTCTCCTTACACCTCCCATGATACTAAGCAGCCGGATCCTTAAGCCGGGTATCGATGGCTTTACGGTTGTTCTTACTACATGGTTGGGGTGTTGATGCTGATGATGTCCTAAGTGGCTGGAAAACCTAAAAAGACTTTAGGAAAGACCACGCCGTCAGAACAATAACCTCCATTCCAGACATCGGCTTTGTTGAAGCTTAGTTTGGTAGATGTTTCCCGGTAAAGGGTCCTCGTTCTTGGACCGGTCAGAAGTCATGATTGACATCTTGGGTTGGTGGTAGCGAGGAAAGAACATAACCGACGGGTTTATTCTCTAAAAGCCATGCGTTGATGTGAAATGAATCACTCGTGTTCACCAGCGATGCATTAAGAGGGGGCAAACCGGATGAATGAGATTACATTCGAGGGCCATCACTGCTGACTGTGCGTTTATGGAGAGTCACCTGGCTCTTTAGTAATGAATAGGCGAGGCTGATTGAGAGGTTTGGTCAAGACTCAAAGTGGTTTTCCCAGCTTCATTAATATTAAATCTTTATTGTGTTTAATTACATAATTGCTTTCCATCCGCAGCATTCGTGAAAGCGGTCACAGGGGAAGCACGTCTACGGAGGAAGACTCCGATCAGCCAAGCGTTGTAGATGAGGACAGCCAGCTTTGCGAAACCAAGAAGAGAGCAGTAACACAAAGAACATCCAAAAAGCTCCGAAATAAACAGCAGAGGAGGATCACGGGCTATCTGCACGGGATAAAGCGATGATCCGGAACAATCCAATCAGGAGCCGCTCCCTCACAATTCCATTGCTGCTGTCAAATGCAATAAAGTCCATGACTCTAGGGTGGAAAAAGCAAAACGAGATGCTTCCGGCTCTTATGCGTTTGGTGGAAGCTTCAAGAAGGGGCAGCCTCGCTCCTGTAGACTTTAATAACTTTGAGTGTTTATCGTAGATGTGGTGAAGGAGTAAATCAGGAGAACGTTTGTACGAAAACAATCACCAAAAAATGTCTGATGTGTCTACATTATAGAGGTTTTATTATTTTATGCTGACAATCAATGGCTGCTGAGTATTTCTAACCAAACCGAACACTCCTGGAATTCATAGGAATATATATATATATACCGAATTATTTTTTTATTTTTTTTTTGATGTACCAATCCAAAGTGGTTGGGGCTCTAATATAATCCAGATTACAAGAGCCGCTTTCATCAATGCCAAAATATGTCTCGAGGTTGACACCATGTAACGAAAAATGTAACGAAGCCGGTGAAAGCGTCGGATGTATTTAGAAGGGTTTTTAAATGCAGCGCGTGATGAAAAGTGATAATTAAACAGAGAAAACGTACCGGGACGTCTTACATCTGCTGCCTTTACATTGGATGTTGTGTGTATTGGTTAAGCGAAGTGCATCAGGATGGAAATCATGTCTCTCGTCGGTAATACAGATTATAAATGTTTGGCAGAAATATCATACTTTGCATTGAGTCTGAAAATTAAAGTGAAACTTACATTCGTCTCTCCGATTTTATTTTTAAGGGACTTCTTGACCATTAAGTAGTTTAGAGCGATTTTAACTCCCTCACTTTACTATTTATTTATGTTTTATTCACCTGAAACATGGTAGATGTAGAATTAAAGCAAAAAAAACTAAATGTATTTAAATTAAAGAATTTTAATTTCCTTAGTCCTCCAAGAACCCAGTAAAATCGGATGTATTACATCTCTGCCTGTTTACATTTCAAATACATTTTGTTGCACACATACATTTACATCAATTTACAGGTATTAAAGCAGCTGCTGAGATAAAGCATGGAAGAGAAGTAAAAGTAACCGACTGGAAAGCAGCTTCGCATTAATGGCACAGAACGCGTTTCACAACGAAGTGAAAAAAAACGACTGTGTGTATGTACACATACATACAAACACACATATACACATGTCAAGGCCTGGTCTGCATGTCTTATTACCGATATTGGGTAACACCAAGTGATCTAGAGAGAATTACAACCCCCCCCCCCATTCTGTGGAGGTGCATTTATTAAATGGAAGAAGATAAATTGGGTTATACTTTCAAAGCGTTACATTTGGTTCACTCCACGGGGGCATTCATTTGATTTGGAAGAGGGTTACTCTTGAAACGCCAGGTCAGAGAATCCGCTCTTTCTACAAATTAACAGATTAAGCATTTAGGTTCAGCATGAAAAAGGGGAGACTTCAAGAACACAGGAGCTGGTTTCCTCCCATCCACCATGGCTGACATTAATTGCCTGAGGGCAACAAGCTGAACGAAGGCTAGAAGCCCGTAACTTCCCAGCCCTGGCTTAAGCGCGTATTGCAAATGATGTAAACTAAGGCACAGAGTATATAGAATCACTCAGCCCATCCCGACATATGATCAGGCGAACGGCTAAACTGGGTTGGAGAGAGGGCAGCTGCTTGTAAAATCAGTAGTATGTAGGGGCCGATCGGACGTAAAATCATTAAAGACTACAATGTCGCCAGCGGGACAAGGCTCGCCCTTACAAAAGCAAAATAAAATATTAGTGTAATACTCATTGGTTGAGATGGTCATGCTGTGATGTCACCAATTAAAGGAGACCGTGGTCTGAAACGTAAAAGTTTTATTAATCCCCATTAGCAGCATTTGTTTATGTGAATTGTCAGCAGTGCAACAAGTTGGCGTGTCCGTTATACACGCATGGAAGGAACACGTGTCAGTGCTGTACAGTAACCATTCCACCAAGCTTTACTTGTTTCTAGGTCTCCTCTACGATATGACCTTAACAGACGCCAGGGCAATTATAAGGATTCCAGCACCATGCGCGGAACTCTAGGTAGGATCAGTGACACAACACGTATCCTGCGTACAGATTACAGAACAGGATTAACAGATACTGGGGGTAAGCAACTAGCTAGTTTTGAAGCATGTCGGGGATTTAGAGCGCATTAACTTAAGTAACCAACCTACAGCACTGTTGCTGCTGTTGAACTACAACTCCCATGATCCCTTGCCATGCTGACCAAAGGTTATGGTGGTTTCGGCATCCCATGCTGAGCCACAGTCAGGCTTACCTTGGGTTAACCATCACGTATTTACTCTGGTAAAGACAAACGCAGCTGAACAGAGGCCGATACATAAAATCACTTTACAGTCTAAGCATTTATATAAACTTTTAAACATTTTTTATGCTTTTTGCCTTAAAATACAGATTCTTCCTAAAGAATCCTTATTTACAGCTAATCCCAAAAATTAAGGAGAAAAGCAAAGCGCAGAAGTCCTTATTAGTTCCTTTAAAATATAACTTTACCCTCATTGAGGGTTTCTTTAGAACTTTGGACAATAAGCATGGTTCTAAGAGCCTGTGTACCGCACATACACATTAACTCTTTAAATAATACAATCTATTAGATTGTAAGCAAGCTTGAAAGTGCAGGGTCCTCTTTGTTCTGTACCAGTATGATTTGTGTGTGTGTGTTATTTTGTATATTGTCAAGTTTAAATTCTCCCCTTCTTGTAACAAGCTAAGAAATGCGCTAGCACTATATAAGAACAATGTAAAATAAATGAATACTAATAGAACAGGGAGCAAGGTTAATCACCATTTGGCTTTAAGGACGAGTTCCTTAGTGCATGTGACTCGGAATCATATAATCGGGGTATGGGTGTCAGTTTATACAAACCAGCTACACTATAGCATGCACATTACTATTGGACTACTTAGTGATTTTATTGTTAGACTAAGTGCATGACCAGGTTGTTTCTCTATATAGCGAGTATTGGTTCAGGGTGATAACTAGTTTAAGCGCAAGTCTCCTTCCTGCCCTTGTTTAGTTTCAGGATTGGACTATGATAAATACTGGGTTTCAGCCGGTGGTTTATAGTGTAAAAAAGTAGGGATATATTCACAACATACCTGTTCGTTTACCATACACAGCGTACGTGCTAACATTAGTGGGATTAAGATGCAAAACCTGTGTGTTACGGTTCTATATGGTTCCCTAAAGGCCACTCGCATGCACTCGGAACGTCGATTAGCCCAGACTCGTTTGCATCGAGTCCAGTATGTCGATGTACATTCCGTGACAGTGGGTACTGGTACTGTCCTCACAAGATCCTGCTCGAAGCATCCTATGCACCAGTTGGTTTACTACGAATAGTCCTCCTTTGGAGATCTGTGGCCAGGTCGCTCCTTTGTAGCCCTGCGTCCATAAAGCGGCAGATACAGATCGTTGGGTTACCACCAGGAAAAGAAGGGCTTTCTGCTCTGGAAGCTCTGAGTGTAGGATTCACTGTTGCTCTTCTGATGTGACCGAGCTGTTTCTACAATAACTGGTGGCGTCTGGACCAACTGCAGAGGGCTCTTCCCATCCTTAAGAGCCTGCATCAAATTAAGGATCTGGAAGAGATGGGAATAGAGTTAGTAACCGACAAAGGGATCGACATGATAAAGAATTATTAAAAGATAAAAAAATTATAGCGCCTGTGCATGCAATACAATTTCTTCCTTTCAACCTAAAGCACATACCATATAAACATTGCACATCGTCAAAATAACATATACTTACTAATTGATGTTACGTGGCTAAAATACAAATTGTGTGCAGCTTCAGACTTTAGCCACCAGGGGTCGCTACCCACTGTTTACCATATGCCTCCGTGATTGTATAGGTGCCAAGTTGTATACATACAATAAAACCAAATCTATTATAATTTGTATAATATTAGGGTAACTATCATTCTTGGCCTTAGGCTTGTATCACCCATAATCTGTAGTTCTGCTATTCAGAGCCGCCGTTACGTTACCCTTTGATGAGCATTAAGCTTGGGTATTATGTTGTAGATGCTAAAAGGTCCAAGTACTTCCAAGTAGTGCTTTTCCCACATCACTGCATATCAGTGGCAGTTTCCTCCTGCTCACTTACAGAACCCTCTACCCCTAGCGGCTACTTTATAACTTGTCCAGCAGCAACGTCATTATTTTTCTCCTTACCTGGCCTCTCATAACTGCAATCTGCTTATGAAATTGTCCTCTATCAAATCCAGGATCTTTCTGTAGTAAAAGAATACAAATAAAATATATCAGATATACACGCGGATCATGGAACGATCGTGCCGGCATTGTAAGACATGTGCAGTTAAAACATGAACGTTACACGCGGTGATGGATTAAATGAGGCTACGTACATCAAGGGGAAACAGCCCAAGCTGTACTGTTTCTTCCAGGATTGTAAAAGAACACACACCCCAGAACAAGGTGAACTACTTGAAACGAGAGAGCGTTATCAGTTCCGACTTGAAACATTTATTTTGGACATTCTACAGAAGCACATAGCAATTATAAATATTGGCTTATTTTGAACTTTACCCACAAAACATAAAAACATCCTGCTCATTTTGTACTTTTTTGTTTTGTAAAACAAAAAAAAAATCTACATATTAAAACTTGTAGAATAATCTGCTTTGAATTACTTCTTAAAAATCATTTTTAAAAAATCTGGAACATCTGACCTTAGAAAGCTCATAGAGGTCTTCTTCCAAGTCTTTGACAAAATTTGGGTCTGAGATTTTTGGGAGAATGAGTTCTTTGATTTCTTGGGAGAATGGAATTTTGGCTTGTGGCAACCATGCCCAGTAAAAAGGATCTGAGGACAAATATTAAAAAAAGAATGAAAAAAAATGAAAAGCATATATATACAGTAACAAAATACACTTTGGGGATTAGTTAGGACCATCCTAGTCAGCATTCATCATCAACACAAACTTGGCGATTGATAACGATCTGACTTGGTTGGTGTATGGCTTAAGTTACAGGCCAGTCAGAGAAGATCTGAAAAGGCTGAGGCTCGTGAAGTCTCATTCATACAAATACACTTACATACAATGGGAATTAATGTATGATAATCTCTGTAAAGTGGAAATAACTTTAGTGCTAGTCCACGAGATGAAGTCTTTACCCATACATCGTGAACATTTGGATGATCTGCTGCAATAAGGCAACTCACATGCTCTCCATGAGTCTGGATGCTTTAAGGGGAAAGCGAGACCATTGTCAATAGCAGCGATCTTGATGATTGGCTCCTTTACCAAAACCCAGTCAGACTCCTAATAAAAAAAATTTAAAAAAAAAAACAGATTTAACCAAAAAACATTGCAAATTCTGGTTCTCCTCATCATATGTTTATGTGAACCAGAAGGCAGGAATTCTGAGCCTTCCATATTATAATTCTCTAAAATAAATAATTATGCAAACATATATACAACCTCTTCATTCTTGCACATTCTGTCAACAGCAGTTTGTATATCCATACTTACCCTTGCATTTCCACTTTCCATCGGATAATCATACTTTATTAGCCAGTTGTCATTACCTCTATCTAAGGAAAAGGAAAAAAAACCCAGTATGAAATATTGGGGCTGCCACATACCCAAAAACAATGAATGAAAATAACAGCCTAATCAATGCTCTAGTTCATTTACTCTACTTGGACAGAAGGAAATAGTCTTCACCACAGCAAAAGCAGAGGCTGGTATGGAAGAACAGAAACTAATTGAAATATCCATCCTGGAGCATTAGAAAGAATACTCAATATTCATTTATATAGCATTACTGCGTGAATAATTTCCAGCATACACCGGGTTCTCCTGTATCTTTTCATCTCACTTGGTTATGGACGAGGATGTGGATTATTATCTATACTGGTGAGCATATACATAGCTGATACATTTTTTTTCTACTAAGATGCCATCAGTTAGACCACGGGAATGCAGCCCAGCGGGTCATTATCCTAAAGCACATACCGGTGTTTCGGATGATGTAATCTAAAACGACTAGTCTCTCGAACTGCAACTGCAGCTGCCTGTTAGTGTTTTCAGGCAGAGGTTCAGCCTCAAACCTCCGAAGCCAGTAGTCCGCGTCCTTGTAGCCTTTAACAAACAATTGGAAGGAGCCAACCTACAAAGACATAATACTGTAAAAGTAAATACAGAGACAGGAAAAACAAAAAAAAACAAAACCCAAAAACATTGTTATAAATAAATGCCGAATCAGGGTCCGCTACACACAAGTCCACGGGCTCTTTGCGTAACATGGGATGCCGCCATAATTCTACCCCTTTACCATGTTTTCAATTTAATTTCTTAAATGAATAATTATGATTAAACAGTGTTTTTATTGCATACAGATGCCATTCAGATTAAGACGTATAGGATAAAGCCTTCAATATTAAATTAGGCATGAAATAGAAGAGTATCTCTGGGAATTCCAGCAACGATTGAGAACATGCAATACTTCTTTGATGGTCATCTGTTGGACGTTAGTGTGGAGATCCGTTGGTATTTATGTTACTCCCTACAGAAATCATTTACAGTCCCTCTACATGCCTTGAATTCCAGTTGCATGTGGTGGTCAAACCCAGTTAGGAAATGGAAACAATGATTCATGTCTCCCAGCCCCAGGCGCTTATAGAAGCAATATGGGAATTCTAGATTGACTGACGGGTTCACTGCTGTCCGATTGTAAGAGGTAACGAAGCAGGGGAGAAGACTCGACGGGAGAAAAACATGTTGTCTACTAAAGCTTCTCCTTAAAACGTCCTGCATTAAATCGATATCGAGACGGCGCGCCATAATCTAATCTTACTATAGCCTATTTATACAGGAGTTGTTGAGGGAAGCTCTCATGCACATATAGGTAATCGTTCGTATGTGTCCTTGATGACTTAACTGTATGTCATTGCAGAAAATAATGCTGTAAGTCTGAAGCACTCCAGTCGCAGCTCACTGAAGAGACATCATTATTTAAAGGCTCTCATACCTTACCTTGGGAGGCAATCCAATCCGATTAAACCTCTGACCAACTTTTGGCACCTTCTCCAGCGCCAGGCGTTTTCCTCTTGATTTCACCCTGTCAATGGCACTATAATTAAAGGTTTCGCTGGCAAGATACACAACCTGCAAGGACACAAAGCAGCAAATCTCAGGAACCTGGAAAGGACAACGGTCTGAGCTTGGCAAGCGTACCGGTTAACCTACTCGGTACCGGTACATTATATCCCAGGACATTTCATCACGGATTAAACATATAATACATGTTAATGTAAGTAATCTTCACCCTTTTATCACTGCAAAGGCAAGAAAAATGCAGAGAACATAGATCTGGCGCATGTGTCGAGATGCCTTAAGCTGACTGTAAATGGATCCGGTTCTTTCCGGGTGCCCGAAGCTTTAATCACAGCTTTTGACACGGGGTGGAAATACGCTATTAGTTCAAGCCATGGTGTATAATTGAACTTGCTCCCGTCAGGCCGGAAACCTTAATCGATTAATTACAGAGCGCAAAATCACGCCATCACAATGACATGCGCAGCCGGCTGCGGGGTAGGTACACTCTCATTTGGGCTGAAATGTGGCAGAAACGGTGAAGCTGGCAGTTTCCAAGAATGAACGTAACACCGCTGGGAAACATTATATCTCCCCCATCCACAAAGCCTAAAGCTCTCGCTGCCCAATCCTTAGATTATTTCCTGATACGATCTAAACTATTCAGCTATCCCTAATCTGTTTCATTCTGACGCCTGCTCAGAATGTTCCATCGTTACAATGGTGATAAGACAATTTCAAACTTTGCACCAGAATCAATTTACATTACTTTATATAGCACCAGCAGATTCCGTAGAGCTGTACAATCAGTGGGATAACTTAAATTCACACGATATCAAACTGGTACAAAAGGAGAAGGGGGTCCTGTTCTTGGGAGCTTACAATCTAGCCAGTGGTTGAGGGGGAGAGAAATCCATCTTCATACAATCGCCCCAATCTGTTTAGAACCAGCGATTTGCCTTTACAGAGAAACCGTCACATCAGAAACAAACCATTTAGCAGTCCTTACACTTTGTTTAAAGGCTAGATATAACATGTATCGCATGAAAGAATTCTCATCAAGTGTGGACCTCACAGGCCACCTGCACGCCACGGTTCAGAGATGGAACGTCCCCAAGTGTTGGCGAAGTGCAGCTTGCTCGTTACGTCATGACATGTCGGGATTATCAGAAGTACTTACCTTCGTCCGAGGGACAATTTTAAGCCCTAGTTTTTGGTCCACCAGACTTGCCCCAGCTTCCGAGAGATACCCCTGATTTAAAACAAGACAGTCTCTCCCAAAGCAGCACGGACAGCAGAGCTTCTGCAGCCACTTCGTCCACTTGGGGTTAAGTTGGCCATACGGTTCCTCGTTCTTTGGTTTAAAGACAGCGATAATTTCCTAAAAAGAATAAAATGGCAAATTAAGTACAATAAAAATGTATACTTCGTGCAGTGACTAAATAACTAAATGCCTACGTTTCATTATTCTAATGTATCAAGAAAACACCCGGATTCTGTTTTAATATATATTTTACTCGCTTGCATGTCAGCTCGGTGTAGGTGTTTTGCTTTATTTAACCAAAAAATTGCAAATGCACAGATTGTACTTAAAAACCTACATTCTGCATATTTTCCTGGTAATACAATAATTGCGGGTAATAAAAAAAATAGAAATGAAAAATGCCTGTAATGCAAAAAAAAATTATATATATATATATATATATATATATATATATATACGCTTTATGGGCGTAGACATTTGAACTGTTCACATATATAATTGGCATGTTTTTCCAAAATGATAAGAAAAAAAAAAGTCCACCTCCATTAACAAGATCATGTGACGCAAGGTAATTGTATAACGTATCTATGCCACGTACGTGTGGAATTTCTCAGTGGAAACTCTCGATAATTAAACTTTAAAGAAACACTCGCTGAAATGTCACAAAACCCTGCGTCTGCTGTTATAAACTCTGAGTGTATATTTTGCGTCCCCCTGCTACGACTTACTCGGCATTAAACTCCTGCATCCGGATTCGTATGAATTTTAACTGAATTTGCCAATTTTGTCCTTTGGGACAAGAAAGTGGAGCGGAGAGACCCTCAACAAAACAAATGAAAATGAAGCAGAGAGCTTCAAATTTCCGTTTCCATTTTGTAGATTTTTCGCTCTCTTACACTCACGCGGAGAGAGGAGCAGAAGCGCTTCTCTTTCTCCGTGAATCTTTTTGTACTTCTGCAAAAGGGGCGGAGCCATGGTGTACACCATGGACAGCCTTTCTCCCGTTTATCCAATCGAGGGAAAGAGTGTGTGCGGAGGCTCCGTCCTTTTGTGCAAGCACTCCGGGAGGCCTGGTTAACAGAGCCGATATGGTAGAAGCGGATGAATAAAGAAAAACAAGAAGAGGCAAGAAAAGAAGTGTAAGAAGTGACAGGGACATGGAAGAGGTGGAGAAGGTAAGGAGACATTGAGAGGGTGTGAGCAAGAGAGCAGGAGTGAGGGTGTGAGCAAGAGAGCTTGAGTGAGGGTGTGAGCAAGAGAGCTTGAGTGAGGGTGTGAGCTTGAGAAGAGAGCTTGAGTGAGGGTGTGAGCTTGAGGGTGTGAGCAAGAGAGCTTGAGTGAGGGTGTGAGCAAGAGAGCTTGAGTGAGGGTGTGAGCAAGAGAGAGCTGAGTGAGGGTGTGAGCAAGAGAGCTTGAGTGAGGGTGTGAGCAAGAGAGCTTGAGTGAGGGTGTGAGCAAGAGAGCTGAGTGAGAGAGGGTGTGAGCAGAGAGCTTGAGTGAGGTGTGAGCAAGAGAGCTTGAGTGAGGGTGTGAGCAAGAGAGCTTGAGTGAGGGTGTGAGCAAGAGAGCTTGAGTGAGGGTGTGAGCAAGAGAGCTTGAGTGAGGGTGTGAGCAAGAGAGCTTGAGTGAGGGTGTGAGCAAGAGAGCTTGAGTGAGGGTGTGAGCAAGAGAGCTTGAGTGAGGGTGTGAGCAAGAGAGTTGAGTGAGGGGGTGTGAGCAAGAGAGCTTGAGTGAGGGGGTGTGAGCAAGAGAGCTTGAGTGAAGGTGACAACGAATTTCATTTTCAAATGAAAACAGGCCTCCAAACCGAAAGGGCAAAAATCTAAATTCGCTGTCTGAAAACCAATAAACCAAAAATGAAACAAAAAATGTGCCTGAATCGTCCTAAATTACAGATTAGATTACATTTAGATTTACATGCAAGCTACATGCGTGTCTCCTGTATATTTATCATATGTTCCTCATGTGATTTGATGGTACTCGTCACATGCAGTAACTCAGGAAGTTCAAAGTCGAAAACCAACATTAGTCATTTAAAGGAGGATGTGAAACGCTCACGACCAGGACTCCTGAGAGGGAACCGACAGGCATGGCCCGGGGTATTCGCCGACATTCAGTTACACCAAGTTAAGAGTAATACGGACTGTGACGAGAGAACAGAAAGGGAATCATTCACAACAGAGTGGGCCGGGTGCAGCGGGTCAGCAGACTATGAATATGAGAACATAATAAAACATTGCGCAAACACTTACTAAACAAACCATATCTCGCACCACTAGGACTTTAAAGGGACGCTCCATCCATTAAATATAACAACATTTTCCCTAAAAGTGTGTGTTTCCAGGAAAACATGGCCGTTGTGGTCACCCCGGCTGGCCTGTAAGGTGCACTGCAGCTTTTCCTTAAGTCCTACGTACTTTATTCCACATACAAGTTACAAAGTACTTTAATATACATTCTATATCGGTGGGGCTTATGGGACACTATATTGTCCCTTTAACCAAGAATGTTGCAATGCGAGAGAAATAAAATTATTTAATAAAAGAGGACTTTGGATTATAGACTATAGGATTTAGCATGTGGCATGAAAGTGCTACTTCACAGAATACGGGGGCAATTCGTGGAAAGAGAGAGACTTTCGCTGGGAGTGAAAGCCAAACGATGTCAAAGAATTCAGGAACGTCTGCAATGCACACAACACCATCCTGAAGAGCAAATAACGGCCAAACGCGATGGCACAATATACACTCAATATACAATCCAGAACAACTGCCGCCGAGTGTTTGGAATTGAAGGGACATCTCTAGAACATAAGCGTCTGATTAAAGGGACAATCCAGTCGTCGTACGCACTTTAATGCATACGTCTGAGTTGGAACCACAACTCTCCTCTTAGTGAATAAACCCCTATATGTATGGGGGTGATCGCTCATTTAATAAGTAAAGCACTGTGTATCGTGCGTGCGTCATTTTCTTTTTACTTGTCTTTGCGCACTGAACGTTACATTCATGTACAAAGCTTGGTCTGGGGGTTACAAAGCACGTGGACCTCTCTGAACAAAATAAAAATACAATAAATAACAGGGATCCAAAAGTGAATTTAGGTGAAAACGATAATGTAGATGGATTTAAAGCCTTAGATTGGTAAAGATCATCAGTGCCGCATCACAACGGTCTCGTCTTTAGGTGGAAAACGTTACTTTGTTAAAGACCAGGGATAGATAAACGTATCTGGGAAACGAGAGGAGCAGGTAAGGTGAGAAATTAAACGGGAATCTGAGATGAGGCCTGCTTTACCTCTAACCCAAGAAAGTGAGACGGAAGGCGTTTTGGAGACGCTCGGATTTCAAGTGAGTGAACGTCAGCGACCATGCCGTAGTTTCACTTGATAGGAGAAAAAAAAGTGAAACTGACAGCAGGTCCGTCGTCTTCTTCTGTACCAAGATGTCTTATGTGCATTAATCTATGAACAGCACGTTCAGAAACTGTTCTCAAAAACAATCCCATGACGCACTGAGGCTTTCTAACATTAAAGCCGCTACTTGTTCCGTAACAATAGAGAGAGGTTCACAGCGAACTGGGAGAAGTTTGCTGCACAAACTTGGAAATGACATCATCGTCATCATCATTAATCACGCTTGATCCAGCTGTCCAGCTTGTATCCCTTCCCTAAAAAACGACTTAATTTAAGGATGCTTACTAAAACAAGTCTGTGCACTTTATTGATAAATTGCACTAAAATAGTAAGACCCTCCTATGAATCCCACCTACATTCCATGGATTTATGTAGCGCTGGCAGATTCCGTAGCGCTGTTACAATATGGGGACATTAAAATGATATAACTTAAAATGACAATAACACGTTGGCAGAGAAGAAGAAGGTCCTGCTCTTGTGAGCTTACAATCTAATATAAACACAGATAAGAGAATAGAAAACATGTTGCTGTAGGTGAAAAAAGAACACGGAACACGTTTGATGTCAACAGAAAAAAAAAAAAACAGG
Source organism: Spea multiplicata (assembly GCA_009364415.1). Lineage (NCBI taxonomy): Eukaryota > Metazoa > Chordata > Amphibia > Anura > Pelobatidae > Spea > Spea multiplicata. Next base: position 106,605 of record VKOC01016603.1, on the reverse strand, counting down.
TCACGGGTTCTATAATCACCCTTTAAAGTACCGGAAAACGGAATAAATCAACTGGAGACTAAGGTATTATTATTCTTATTTATTGATTTAAAGGGACGGCGTTTCATAAATCAATAAATAATAACAGAGACAATTAGACGTACAGATTATAGAGCGCATGGTGATTTAAGTAGTGCCACCCTAAGCCTTTGCTTCTGCAATCATGGGGTGTAATACTTGTTACGTCTTGCTTGCCTTGTGTAAGGCGTTGCAGTATATGAAGGCGCTATATAAATTAATAATAATAATAATACTAAGGGTAATAAAAGTTAAGGTTCTCTTTCGTGGAATAGGAGACTTAGCGCTATCACCCCCAGGAAGAATGATCTGTATTCCAACAGCAGCTGTTTGGTTCTTGTGACTAAACACGGAAACCGGGAAGAACAATGTAGAGAAATAAGGAAATGCTGGGACGGTAAAGAATTTGCATCTCCAGCGCTCACCATCCCCGTTCCCCCCCCCAGGGGAAGACGACGGGCGCATCATACCGGGGCATAGTCAGGGTTTGACCCCAATCTCAGGTTAAGGGGCAGATTCTCAGGGTCTCGCAGTCTGGAGCCAACTCCTTCCCATTCTACTCTGCTGTGATCCTATACAAGACTCCCAATTGGTTCTTTTGCTACTGGTATGTTATGGCTGATAGCCCTGCTTGAATACAGGTGACTGAAGTTTACCTTTACATAATGAAAAGGTGCTAGGTGAGTCACTATAATCTGCATGATGAGCTATTAAAGGGTTAATGCTCGAAGGGTCTCCGGTTCAGCTCATTCAGAAAGCTCCAGGGTATACTGATGCCATACCGCGATCCATGGCAGCAAAAGATGCCCCAAACTACCCCGTCCCGTATGAGAAAGTACCCCATCCTTACTTCTTGCTCATCTTTAACGAAGTAGCTGCCGCTGGATCCCTGGTAGATCCTCTCCGGGAAGATGCCTCGTTCGATGGCCCTTTCCGCCTTCTTCACAACCTCGGCAAACTCTGGATCGTCGGGGAAGCGGTTCAGGTCCCGGTGATGGGAGCGATCTAGTAATGGCTGCCTTTCACGCTCACCGGGAGAACCGGGAGGAGACGGGCCGGCGCTGGCACGAGCTGAGGAGCCACAAGGAGGAGAGGGAGAAGAGGCCGGTAACCGGACGACTATTCCAGGCACTATAGGGAGGCGACTAGTGGGACTGAGTTGGGCCGAAGCCACCGGAGAGCACTGCTGCTGGAAGGTGTAGTCGTTCTGGTCTCGAACCGGAGATACCAGCGGACTGGTCTCATCCATTCTCCTAATAAAGGGGTTAGAGGAGTGAGGGCACACACCGGGAACGGGCACCCCGGTGCCGCCGTTGACAGGTTGATTGTAAACAGCGACAGAAGCAAGTGAACAGGTGACAATCAGCTGACTCACAGCCACAGTCTCTCACTTCCGGATCCCTCCAGCCAATGAAAGAACTAGGTGCGTGGGCTCGGGCCTGTCCACGCTCTGAGCTACTACTAACCACACCCCCAGCCACCTAGCCCCGCCTCGTGCGGCTGCACCGCTATTTCGCGCAATGCAGGTTTGGTTGAGGCGTCTGTCTCCGCCTAGTGTTACTACTGATACAGACCGCCGGCTGCCCTTTTCAAACATGGCGACTGGGGCATCATCGGATGTAAGTTGACAAAATCAGGATTTATTCTCGGTGACCAAATTAACTATTTCAAATATGTCCATAAATTGAGCTTATATAAATAATATTATATTTTGAAACGTATGCCTTGAAACATGCATTTGTATTAATTACTTAATTATAAAATAATATTTTGAGAATCAGGGGATCTTTTGAGGCAGACCGAATAACTCGTGTCCTTTGTTAAAATGTTAGAATGAGAGCGGGTCGCGTTTAGCTAACTTTGGATGGGTAGCTGCCTCATAATTGCTGCTGAATAAACTCTGTCCTCAGTAAAGATGGTGGCCTGCGAGGAACCGCTAGCTTGCGGAGTAAGGAAAGCCTGCAGACCAATCGGATGCATCGATATTCTCTGTATCCATGACGACCGGCTCGGCAGACCGATGTCTGGGGGAATGAACCAAGACGAAAGGGACTGAACAGCCGCTGGTGTTCGGTGGCGAGGCCGTTCATGGGGAGTGATGAGCGGAGCTGCCCCTGGGGTAATACGGTAAGTGCTGATCTGCCTTTAATATCCTGGTCACCTACCCACCGACACTGCACCGCAATGGGGCGAGCAGGTGTCCGGAACTGTACATTCCGGAATTCGGGCTTCTGCTTAGAAAAAAAATGGTAGCCACAAAGTGCTTTGTACCGGGCGGCCCGGTGCCAGGGAACTTTCTCCATGAACACAAGTCACGTGATGATGTACATGGCTTCCTATAAGCCTCCAGTCATTGGCATTGCCTGTGGATACAATGTGTAGTCAGTCAGGTGGCATCTCCTAATGGGAGGCATATGCTGGTGGCTACTGCCACAGGTGTTATACTGCGAACCCGCTGGGGCAGTTATTGCGACACTCAGGGGCAGGTATTGTGGAGATCACTTTTGGAATCTAGAAGAAGCTCAGATACTTTAGAAACTCTCTAAAAGCCACGCAGCCAAGAGACCTCCGGCGGTGAGAGCGCTGAGCACACTATAGGGACATAACCTGACATCATATCAGGTGAGCCAGACACATCGGGGCCTTGTGGAGCGGATCGAATCCTGGAGAACAGCAATGACCTTGATTATCCCTTCCACGGGTCTCGTTAACGTGTGAGACGGGCTTCATGTCCACTCAAAAAGGTGATCTGAATGTATTTTAAAAACGTGACGAGTATGAAGGTTGAAAAGCGCGTATTGTGACCCTTCCACAGGTTCCTTTGGAGATAACACCATATTCTAAAGGAAACACCAGAATTCTCCCACCATTGGTGCCACCACGTGTTGTCACACGTGTGCTAGCGTGCTCAGGTGTCTTCACTAGGTTTTAGAGCACGTGGTGGCCTGAAAACATTGGCATCGGTCAGTGCTGGAAAAGCCCACGTGCTTGTGGGGCCATCAGGTCAGCGATACGTAAAGCGCATCTGTAGAATCGTCCAAAACCTCAGATGACTTTAGATTGTATTTTGTCCTCTCTTGGACCAAGAGGGCTGTATGTGTTTTTATTACGGCAGAGAGGGGATTTACGGTTGTCACTGAAAGGGTTACTTGTCTTCCACGTGCAAAGATGCCCCATTGCCTGAAATAAATCAGCTGGAAGACAATAGCCGGGATGATTGCGTATTCTGTGTGTTGTCTCGTTGTGTGGACCGGGCTTTGTGTTCAGGGATGGACACCAAAGCTTGTGATGCTATGAAGGGAAGCAGAAGGACTTCTTTCTGTACGCTGCCTGCGTATTAAGTGTTATTACAGGGCCGCTCCTGGGCTTCCAAGCCCCCTAGTGATTCCGACACCCCCTCCTGTGAGCTCTTCATTCATAACATAGGAAGCTCATGGCAGACCTGCATGCGGCTCGGAGGACTAGTCGGCCCCGCCTGGGCTGGACTGGACAGTTTAGAAAAACAATATGTATACCATAACATCTTCTGTAGGTATGTAACCGATTGGGTGACTGTTGGCCAAAACCTAGCGGCGCAAACACAAAACATCTTCATACGTGGCTAGCCTTCAACTGTCACCTCTGGCCCCTAACATCAATACGAGCCGAAGAGAAAATGGCATCTTTAGTTTACGTTTTGATACCTTTTATTGGGTTGATGTAGAAAAAAAGAAGTAATCAAGAGCTCAGAGGTCTCTTCTTCATGTGGACTCACACTTACTGAAAAAGAGCTCCGAGGCTTAGATGTAATGTAATGTAAGGAAGTTTTACTTTACTGAGAAGGTGGTAGATAAGTAGAACAGCCTCCCAGCAGAAGTGGTAGATTCTAAGACAGGAAGGGAATTTAAACACGCAAGATATATATGTTGCTGTACAGCGCTGCGTGATTGGCTGGTGTTCTAAATAAAAGATAAAGATTATTTGTTAAGCCCAGAGCTAACGAGTTCCTTAATGTTCCGCGTGTTCTGGATCACAGTCGGGGTCAGGAGGCTCTGCGTTTAAATCTAATATCGGGGAGGCAGAGCCGCTCTTGCGCTCTTTTCTTTATTGTTATTAGGACGAGTGGTATCGTGGGAATGCCGCCCGTCACTTTCTGCCGTTATATATGGGGAGGAGGCCGCCGAATCCATTAGGCTATTAAATCATCCGATCCGGCTGTCTAGACCTAATCACACTTAAGCACTTTTGTCCTCCGCAGGAGCTTTTTTAATCCTTTTACAGCCGGAGTTTAAAGAAACGCCCCGACCGCTTTGTCGGCTCTGAATTCTCTATATTAATGGATCTCGGAGCAATAATCTTAATCTTTTGAGCACAAACAAGTTAATTATACTTCACATGACTCTTTTCACGTCTGTTACGGGTGCCATCTGTTTGCTCCCGAATCGCATGTTAGCCATTTGCCCCCTTTTGCCCCTGACATGTGTTTGCATGCGTTACACACAGACTCCTCGTGCATCCTCATTACCTGCACTTTTAATGCATTCATTATCAGGTAGTTCTGCTATTACATCATTTGGTGTCTATAGCGGGCCACATCTGTACAAACCCACTAAAAGTGCTGAAATGCCGTCTGATAGCTGCCATCATCCCTTTCACGTGCTCTGCTTGATGGGAGTTTTAGTCCATAGCAGTGGGGCGTTCTGATGATTAGCTGGATACATGTCGTATCTCTCCATTACAAACGAGCCTCAACTACGCAGGATCCATGTTTTCCTTCTAGATCCTTCTAGGTTGTCAGCTCATTTGAGCAGCACCCTCTTTCTGTAAATCCAAATTATGCGATGTGCTGCTTGTTATGTGCTGTTTACCCACTTTACAGCGCCGCGGAATATGGTGGCGCTATGTAAGTCTAGAAATAAATATCATGCTGGAAGTAGCCCGAAGATGGGCACACTGTGGTCATAAAGGGATGGATCAGCAACAATACTCAGGTAGGCTGTCGTGTTTAAACGATGCTCAATTGGTATGAAGGGGCCCGAAGTGTGCCAAGGAAATGTCCCCTACGTCATTACACCCCCAGCCTGAACCGTTGATACAAGGCAGGATGGATCTATGCTTTCATGTTTATGCCAAAGTCTGACCCTGCCCTCTGAATGTCACATCTGGAATCGAGACTCATCAGACCAGGCAACGTTTTTCCAGTCTTCCATTGTCCAATTTTGGTGGGCCTGTGCCAGTTGTAGCCTCAGGTTCCTGAGCTGACAGGAGTGGCACCCGGTGGGGTGTTCTGCTGCTGTAGCCCATCTGCTTCAAGGTTCGACGTGCTGTGCGTTCAGTGATGGTGTTCTGCATACCTTGCTTGTAACGAGTGGTTATTTTAGTTACTGTTGCCTTTCTGTCATCTCGAACCAGGCTGCACACTCTCCTCTGACATCAACAAGGCTTTTTCATCCACACAAAACTATCGCTCACTGGATATTTTCTCTTTTTCTGACCATTCTCTGTAAACCCTAGAGATGGTTGTGCGTGAAAATCCCAGTAGATCAGCAGTTTCTGAAATATTCAGACCAGCCTGTCTCGCACCAACAACCACCATGCCACGTTCAAAGTCGCCTAAATCCCCTTTCTTCCCCATTCTGATGCTCGGTTTGAACTTCAGCAAGTTGTCTTGACCACATCTACATAACTAAATGCATTGAGTTGCTGCCATGTGATTGGCTGTTTGTGTTAACAAGCAATTGTACAGGAATACCTAATACAGTGTCCAGTGACTGTATATCTGTATAAATATTTTGCCTACAATTTTGGGGTAAAGGTCTGGGAGAAACGCTTGGTTTCTGGCTGGCAGAAGAATAAATACTTGAAGCGCGTTCACATATTTGTCGGAATAATTCTTTTCCATCGTTAATCTATTTGTAGCGACGTTAATTCATATAAATACTCAGCGATGAGTCATCTTTTTCCATTTTAAGTGCTATCCCGGCAGACGGCCGTAAATATATTTCTTCGGTTAGGAACCAAACCTCGTCTTTTCTATTCAGTCATGAGTTCGCAATTAAATTATAAGAGATTAAGCCGCCTTTATCTACAGTGAGTCACTTCAGCCACAGATTTTCGCTTGGTTTCTGGTGGGACACAGACTCTGCGTGAAGTAGATCTAGCCTTACTTTGGTTTTTCCCTCCCATCAAAAATGTCTAAAAGTAACAGGAACCAATAATGGCGACAACTCGTTGTATTTTGGTGTTTGGAGCCCATCCTATACGAACAGTATTCAGATTATGGCCATTGGCTGCGCATGCATCAAGGCAAAGATTAATTTGCAATTTTTTTAATTTTTTTTTTAATTTAAATTTAATTTAATTTTAATTTTATTTAAAAAAATGGTGCATTAAGTGGTGCAAAAGTGACCACTTAATCTTTCATCGTAGCAAACAATGGTCCTTGCCAACTGGAGCAGTCGGCAGTGGTTGCTATGGTGACCACTTTGGTTCAAACATTGGCATGTGTACACATGACCGCCCCCCCCCCAATTTTTTTTTCTTTCTTTCTGTATGAAACGGTAAATATTTATTTAAAGACAATGCTGCTAATTTTAACCCCTTCAGGACCGGGATTTTGATACTAACGTGTCGCTAAAGGACCGGAGCTGTTTTTGTGTTTTTGCCATGTCTTCTTTCACCTGTAATTTCTCTCTTATCAATTAGTGCACCCACACAAATCATATATTGTTTTTTTCAGCACAAGTAGGGCTTTCATATGAAACCATATTAAGCTGGGTAGTACATTGTTTTGTTTGAAATAAACGGGAAAAAGTGGGGGGAAAATGAAGAAAACGCATTTTTTTACAGTTTTGTATACATACAAATTGTACACACATTGAACCAATGGGAAAAAACTATCCCAAATATATTCATTAACTTGTCCTGATTTGGAAACCACCCAACATGGCCAGGATTTTTATCTATTTTGACCGGTATAGGGCAAATATTGCAAGGCATGCATCACATTTTTGAAATGTAATTTTTTTCAAATTTGGCATCGTAGTCTAATAACTGCAATAGTGTCACAGATACTGATTATCCCCCCAAAATTATATGTTTATGAACAGTAGATAGGTCAAGGTGTACAACTAGGGTCATTGTGACACTTTTCAAACAGGGATTTTATCGCCAATTGCTGCCAAATTTTGAGGTATTTTTATATTTTTTTTGTTTTTTTGCATATGTTGCAATGTTGCTTTAGATTTTATATTATATTTTGTATAGAATATGTGCAACTGCAGAAAAAAACACCAAACTGTGTTCACCAACATCCCCCGGTTCCAACAAGGCCTCACATGCATGGTTCATGCATTTTTTGAGGAAGCTATGAGGGAAAAACTGGAACATGCGCATTTTAGTTTTCAAATTTGGAATTTTCAGAAATTGGTTTCCTGGGCCCATATCCCATTTTGGACATTTTGGAAGCCCCCCACTGTAAATTACCCCATAAAAGTATATATTTATGAACAGTAGACAAGTCAAGGTGTTCAACTAGGGTAGTTTTGACAGTTTTCAGCTAGCCATTTCTTCACTGATGTCTGCCAAAGTTTACGGAAAATTTATTTTATTGCGTTTTTAACAAATACATTTCAATGTTAAAATTTATTTCTTGCACAGAATATGTGCAACAGTGGAAGAAAACACCACATTTTGTTCACCAACATCCCATGAGTACAACAAGGCCTCACATGCATGGTTCATGCATTTTTTGAGGAAGCTATGAGGGCAAAACTGGAACATGTGCATTTACATTTTTTTAAATATTTTTTTTATCAGATTACTTGTAAGTGACAGGTTTAGGCCGCTGACATCAATCAGGGAGACCGATCAATAATCAGCGACTTAAAATGTCACCGACAAGTGATCAGGTAATAATTATGATTTTTCATTTATTAATAATTTGTGTTTTTTCATAATTACCCTAGATGACCCCTCTCTCTTTGTAGAGCAGGGTCATCCGTGGGCTGCCATAATGATCCGATCACTCCTATTGGCCAGGAGCGATCTGATCAGCCCAGCATTTGACCTGGAAGCACCCTGGACTTTCAGGTCAGTGCTGTTATTTTTTTTTATTATTATTATTATTTTATTTTTTTTTTAATTTATTTTTTAATTTTTATTTTTTATTTTTAACTCTTTCAATGCTGATGCTCCATTGAAGCACAGCATTGATTGATATTTAGTCCCCACAAGCTTGTGGGGACTAATATTAACCCCTGCAATGCTGCGATGGGGGTCATAAACAATCGCAGCATTGAAGGGGTTAATTGAGGAAGAGGGGGGGTGGGGGGGCTGGTCTCCACACTCATGTGGAGACCAAAGAGCCCTGTCTCCCTGTCCCTGAAGCTGCCTCTGGCAGCTGGGACACAATCTCCAATAGACTGGAGATTGTAGGAGAGGAGTCTCTCTGATCAGCCCTACAGGGCTGATCAGAGGACTTCTGGGGGTTCGTTTTTGCTGCTGGAGGTCTGCCTGGGCTTCCAGGCAGACCACCAGTAGCAGAACCCCCTAAAAAACGGGAATTAACCCCTTCAATGCCGCGATCGCGGCATTGAAGGGGTTAACGCTGCACTGATGCTCTCATGGAGCGATCAGGCAGCAGGGGGGTGTTGGATCAGGTCCCCACACTTGTGTGGGGACCCATTCAACACCCCCACCCCTTCCCTGAAGCTGCCTGTGGCAGCTGAAACAGCGATTGCAGATTTTTCTGCAATCGCTGTTTCTGCCTAGAGAATCACTCCGTGGGAGTGATCGTAGGCTTGGGGGAGGGCTTAGACAGGCTGTGCTGTCTGCCCAGGACTCCTGGGCAGACAGCAGCAGCGCCCCCGCGATCACCGCGATTGTGGTGATGTGGGGGCGTTTTTTGGGATAGACGTACCTGGTACGTCCCGGTCTACAGGTGAGTGTTAACCAGGAAGTACCAGGTACGTCCCGGTACTGAAGGGGTTAAAACAGTAGCTGTCTGTAGTAACTTTCAGGCAATTACCTTCCTTCTCCACTAGAGGGCGCTTACAATCAGCTACAAGGTGTTCAAAGCACTTTGCGTCTGTTCATTTCTTTAAGGAAGCACTCATGATTTCTGTGTCAGGGGGATGGGGGGGCACCTACCAGATCACACGACCAGTGACCCAAATCACAAAGCGGAAGTGTTAAAACCCTCCATACGATCAGGTGCCTCTGTCCAGGGTGTTTGCACATGCCTGCCCTCGCCTCTGTGAGTCCTCTGCACCTCTACTTAGTGGGGGTTAGTTATATGTTACCTGATCATAGATGTGTTTGGAGCGTCATGTCGCTTATCTGTGAAAACCCCTTATATGTTGTACTCTGCAAGGATTTTTCTGCCACTGGTGTCTGATAAACGTTGATTTCATGAATGTCCGTATTGTTGTTTTTTTACTCCAGGTTCACCATTCTCTGTAGCGGGTTTGAAGCATGACGCTGATTAAAGGCTCTTTTACGTATTCCAGCGGAGAGGAGTATCACGGAGAATGGAAGGAAGGTCAGCACAGAGGATTGTTATTACTGTGATGCGCTGGAGAAGTTTACATACGTTTCAGAAATATTGCTGCCCTGCCTTAGCCGGTCTTCCCTCATACGTTCCCTAAATCCTTTAGAAATGGTTGTTTGAGAATATGGTTCCCAAATCATGCAGGGAGCCATGTGTTTTCAGCTCAACATACACTATGAACGCACCAGCCTACCAAACACGTGCTGTAGGAAGAGCGTGGCTGGCCCTGTATAATGTATAGTTAAATTGGTACAACTTCTTCAGTGTTTCCCTACCCACTGAGTTGTGCATCGTGTTCTTGCTGGAGACGCTTACCAGTATTGGCCCCTTTTAAATGGTGAATTATATAGACAAGACCACAACTTTTCTTCCAGGGTGTTATTGGTCGACAGCAAGGGAGTTGGGCAATTAGCCATTATTATTTACATAGAGCCATCATTTTCTGTACAATGAGCAAACAGGACAAAACAAGTAGTGCATCACAAAAAATGTGGATTTACGGAAACAGCCAGTCAAAAAAGATTAAAAATAATAAGTAATTGATCTTTAATCAATAAAGATGTGGCATATGCCTTGTGGAAGAGCCGGTGCGTCTTTTCTACCCTGTAATGTGCCACTCAAAGTAACAGCTGGCGTTCAGTAAGTGATGGCCGGATATATCAAACACTGAGTGTCACATCATCACCTTAAGTATGCAGGTAGCGAGGAAGCACAGGTACGCAGCTCCCAAACATGAAGCATTCAGAACAGAAACCCAAAGGTAGTTCCTCGGCACAGAATACATTGGAAAGAAGCATTGCCGAGGTGCAGTATGATCATTCATTCCCAGATATTTGTCCCGTGCTGAAGTAGGGAGCAGCACTAGGCTTGACCCAGAATGAAGGTGCGCATGAATGAGGTCGGATACTAATCGCTCTATTCTTTTCTTTGAGGCCGGAGGCATGGCATGGGCCACTTGCTGTTTGCTGATGGGACCGTCTACGCCGGCCAATTTGAAAATGGGCTTTTCAGCGGCTTTGGAGTGTTAACCTTTCCAGACGGTTCAAGGTGAGGAGAAAAGAAATCTAAAGTGAATGTGATTTCCCTGACTACATGGAGAGCATCTGTTTTTTTTTTTGTTTTTTTTTTTATGATGAACAATCCTACTGTTTTCTGTGGATGCGCGTGATGTTAGCTTCATATTACAGATGCTGGCCTATAAACCTTATTAGACCCGCCATTGCATTCTTTCCTCTTAAGGTTTAATCATATAAAACAAGAGTGTTTTTTTAGTTTCCATGGGAAAACTGACTGTTGTATTCTTCATGTATGAGCAAGTGCACGTATTGGTAAAAACACAGTATATTAAACAGAAATAATTAAGACCGTGTTTTCTGTAATATATACTCTGCAGGTACGAAGGGGAGTTTGTTCAGGGCAAATTCCAAGGCGCTGGTGTCTTTACCCGCTTCGACAACATGAAATACGAGGGAGAATTTAAAGGGGGACGAGTGGAAGGTTATGGTAAGTGATTTTTTTTTTTGCACTGACTATGTGCCCGGTCTGTTATGTTTTCTTCTTTATGATTCTTTTCTAACCCTGTGAAGCAGGTATGAATAGAAGACAACCTCAATTACAACAAATATATATATTTTTTTCAGATTTGTTTCTGATCAAAACCTTGTCTTGAGCAAATTATGGTAATTTTAAAACGCCAAAGATGTGTACATTGTATGCATTGATTCTGTTGTGTGTGACACATTTTGTTAAATATTGTTCATTTGGATGTGCGCAGGACTGCTGACATTTTCAGATGGCTCCCATGGGATTCCGAGAAACGAAGGTCTGTTCGAGGATAACAAGCTTGTAAAGCATGAGAAATGTCAAGTGGCCATCCAGAGAGCTCAAAGTGCCTCCAAAGCAGCCTGTTGTCTGGTGGCTAACCAAGCCTGATCTCCACCAGACAGCGTCTCTTGTGTTTCCACCTGAAGTGCACTCACTTTCCTCCTGCCCTTGACTTCTTTCAACAGCCTGCTGGTGGAAGCAGATAAACAAACCGCTGTTTCTAAAGCTCATTCTTTTCCCTTTAATGACACATTCGGGAAACATTAACATGGAAATTTGGAAGTTTATATGTGAACCAAACTGCTGCTTCTTCCAAGTGCAATGGACCACAGCTGGTGCCTCTATAGGAAGAGCTGTCTGTATCAGTGTCTTGGAATGAAAATAGTCTCTATATTATAATAATATATAACAATATATGTATCCATACCACTAATATATGACGTATTCACTAAGTAGTCAATTATAATAATTTATTATAGCATCGCCGTTTTCTTTGAGGAAGCTCTAGTCTTCATGGGAATCCCATCTTGAACTACTTGAAGGCAAGTGACCGGTTGATATGTCTACAGAGCCCTGCTGGTGGTAGGTCCAGCATGGGCTGTATTTAGAATTGTAGTAATGGCTGCTGTAAATATATATTATTTTATTCTGCTTCTGCTGCAGACACTTAAGATTCTCAAAGCTGGTATCAGGAGCTTCTTTCTGTTGGCTTTGCACTTGTATTCGGTAAACAGGAATGACGTTGGGATCTCGGATTGTCGCAACGTACGTTTGCTATACTTGAAAGGTTGTGTTTCTTTCCCTTGCCAGTTGTCACGTCCCTGGTGTGATACCATTTTGTTTATTGTGCATCTATGTTAAAACTTAATAGACCGTTAGATTATTTTGCGGTACAAAGACATCATAGGGGTTAATTCTCAGACGCATGTGAGGGTGAGTAACAAGCCCCTTGGCTCAGTCGGCAGTGCCTCGGATCTGAAGTCTGAATACAAGACAACCTCAATTATAAAGAAAAGTTGTTTTTCAGATGATTTCAGGTGAGCCGAGGGATGACAAATAATTCAAGTGATCGACTTAATCTCTGTATTATGGAGGACCAGTCTCAGAGAGTTTGTTTTGCAAGAATGTATCGCTAACAATTTGTTACCTGATTTCCCCATCAAACTCACAGTTTATTCACTATACTATGAGATGAAACATCAACTCACCAACGCAGCTGTGTCTGATGAAGGGCCAAACCGGGCAAGTTTCTCCTGCAGGCGGTGCTGAGCTGGCTTTCATAGCGGATAGTCAGACATCTCCCGGATTAACAATGCATTTTGCCTTCCTAGGAGGACAAACTCCACCAGGGTTGGTCCTTCACAATGCAACGTTAAGCGGTCACCTGAAATGTTGGGATTCTTGTAGTTAAGTGGATTTATTAACTGAAATAACCAGCATGTCTTAATAGGGAGTCACCAAACCCACATTGCGCATGTTTACTAACGGGATCGGCACATTTGTCTCTTGGTATGAGTTATCATGTCCTAGTGTGTTCTGTCGTACAGTTGGGAATAGAGTCGGATGCCTTTTGAGAGGCACTAAAAACCTGTTGTAACCGATGGATCACAACGCTTATGCCTTTTTTTTCAGCATGTGATAGAACTTTTTCAGCATCTGAATGCTGATTTGCTGAAGGTCCCTTTTTGGCATCTCGGCAAACCACTGGCTCTCAGAAAATAGTCTATTTTACGGCATGCTGTTCATAATCTGCTCACTAACGTCATTTAATATAAAGTACGGATCATTACGTCGTCGTGTTCACTGAAGCTGCATGTATTATGACACATTGAATGTAGAGTGTTCATTTTTTCCCGGTGGGCTGTCTCTAACAGATATTTTCACCGTGATTTAGCAAAGTGCAAGACCACCTTTATTGTTGGACTGAAAGTATAGTCCTGTGTTTCCCAACTCTGATAGTAACCCTTTGCTGCAGGCAACATACAGGGACTCGATGTTTTTCTTATCCTTCATACTGCTACATGATCGACAATCCACAGTTCAGTGTGTTTCGTATTTAATATATTTAATATCTAGGCTGCGTTTTATTAGTTGTGCACTTTAAAATAATGTATAATTCCTCTTTACCAATCACCCTGTTTAACAATAAAGTCCATTAACCCCTTAATGACAAAGCCCGTACATGTATGGGCTCAAAATGCATTCTTTTCAATGGGTTTAGAGACCACCCATTGTCCTTAAGGGGTTAAATCAGTGAATTTTACATAAATAGGAGAGAAAGTGAATTGTATTGGACATCTTACATGGCGGGCTATTATATTTAGGGGTAAAAGAGTTAAATAATTGTTATTTTAAGGAGATTTGGGGGTTTATTCATTGCCTTTAACGCCAGATATACATACAAATAGAAGTCGAACAGTAATTGCTACTTGTCATTAAACACATTAAATACATTTAAATAGCTACATAATAAGAATACATCTGGTGCATTCACCCACTTTAACTTCATATATATACATGTAGTCGAGCGTATAGTTTATTTAAAGTGTACCCGTTTCCCATAACATGATCACATTTATTGGGGTGCATTCATAAAGAATTTGCCTAATCGCAAAGGATATTTTTAAATACTGTAAAAGCATGCACTGAAAATATACCGGTGGGGAATACTCCTGTACTTTACTTCAGGAGGGCTACGACAGGGTTAACTCTTCGATGCACTCTAATGTCAAACATGAATTTAGTAGACTGGTTACTTTTTTTTTCGTTTTTTTAGAGCTGACGTGGCATCCAAAGCAATATAATCTCCTTACGCAGTTGTTACCAGTATGATCCTTATCAGCAATATTAAAGAAATATATAATTTATGATGATTATAGAAACCGTTTGTGTGCTGATGAAATCCTGGTTTTAGCATTGCACTAACCTTGCGTCCGAGGATCTGTTTATTGTAAATCTGTATCGAGTGATAAATGTTCGCCGGCCACAATGATCACATCCCTTCTACCTTACGTGTCTTTTTGTCTTTCCATGTAAAATGTCATTCACTCGCAGGTACTGAATGTCTATTATACGGTATAAGCATATGTTTGTTTGAGAATTGTGCCTTGGCTTTCATGATGTCTGAATTCTGCTTTACTTGAAACATTAAAGACGTACGATGATAAAGTCAGATTCCCTGTGTGTCTCTTTGCAATCATGGTGGGTGATCTTACTTCTAGTGGTTCTCAAAGAAGGCTTTTGGAAACCCATAAGGATCCGGAGAGGGACAGAGTCTCCTTCAACCTGAATACATGTGGACACCTTCAATGTTCATGAGACATTGACAGCATCCTTCAAGTTGATGTTACCTCTTTATTTAGAGAATTAAACACTGAATTGTACAGGTATCTTGAATTCAGTCACTTAAACACATTTAGAATTACATTATTTCACACAATCAATGTAACGACGCCTGCCTTAATGTTATTTATCGTTTTATGTAGCGCCGTCGTATTCCGCAACGCTGTACAATAGGTAAACAGGACATAACGTAGTGCATAACAGAAACAGGAGGTAAGGGGGGGTCCTGTTCATATGAGCTTGAAAAACCCCCCATTTTCAGACTTTACAGAGAAAGAAACGCGGCTATAGGCAGGATGACTTTAATAATTAATGCTCATTCTTTCAGGAGCAGCTGAAGATGTAATGTCAGATCGTTTAAATATTTACAATCGTCTATATAACTCCGTCCGTGACCCCTTGCGGTTACCCTACATTTCTCCGTCCAACAGATGGTGCCAGATGATCTCTCTTGTTTTAGAGACATTTCAATACTGGGTGTTTCTCATTCAATTTCTTTTGAGTGCATGCGCTGTAAGCCATACGCGGGATCATTCTCTAACGCTATCCAACAATCGCCTGCTTTATAGCGTGCAAGCAATGAATAATGTTACAAGCAGTGCAACTTGATGGCGCTATATAAAACAATAAATAATAATAATAGTGGTTTGGTTTATCAGCCTCCACTCTATAAAATCCTAACTTAAAACAGCAGATAAACCTGTTCATTTAATTATTATTATTAATATACAGAAAATACATATTTTTATAACATTTGCGTCTATTATACTTTCTTTTTAACCAATCATGTGTTGGCTCCAGCTATTTTTATGGCACAGAATCGTTTTTTATTATTATTATTAACTAATTATTATTAGTATTAATTATTAACTAATTCTAAAAAAGACCCAGCAAGGTTTTCTTGGAATACTAAATCATATAATGACCTGTCGGCAAGGTAGAATCTTATCGATCTGCAAAAAATACTTTATTTTACAAAATGTAAGGTTTTTGCTTATTATTGTAATAGCAAATGTGTTATATTGTCCATTTCACATTTTTTTTTTTTTTATTAATCATTGAGGCTTTAATATGCTATTTCTTTTAGTTATTGTTTAAAGGGTTGTTTTATCTATTTTAAACGGAGTACAAAACATTTATATGGCAGGGACAGCCCCGGGCATGGAAACATTTTCATCGTTCTTTTCGTCTGCCAAACACGACATTAATCAGCCGGCGGGAATCTAATGTTAAGTAAGTTTATACGCTGGGCTAAAGTGACATCAGTCCATAGGAACGATTCCGTGCATGCGCTGAGATGGCTGATTCTGTACTCATTTTCTGATGATGCTGCCAGCCGTAATGTAATAATAATTACCCAACTGTTTTATTTAATACCTCTAAGGCATCGGATACTAGTAAATAGTGGTGTAAAAATGTTAATGTGATCACAGCGCATGGATTCCACAACTGGGCTATTTGGCTTTCTTTACACTTCATCACATTAGAGTATTTCATTAGAACTTGAAGCCCTCTTCTAAAATATTAACTCTTGAGTGTTGGGGGATTATTTCTAAAAAAAAAAAAAAAAAGGTACATAGAGCACCATGTCCTGGTCACTCGAATCAGCACGTTCAGTTACTCATAGAAGCAAAGACCACCACGGTCACTTCTATTCTGTGGTCTTAAAAAAAAAAAAAAAGACATTAAAAAGGGGTTGGTGAATATATATTGGGCTAAACAGTCCAAAAACTTGCTTACAGTTATTACTTCTTAATATATCATTTTTTTAAATGTTTTTCCCCATATTTTTGAAGTTTGGTATTTGACATTGTGTCCTGTTTTTTGCACCAGTTCTAAAATATGTTACAAAGCTTTAAAATGTCAATGAAGAGCGGGTCCATTATATGCTTGGATACGATATCATCTGAATATAATTTATTATAGATATAGATATATCTATATATTAAATATTAGGTCGAGCCCCACCGCCGCCTTCTTTTATATTCTCAGTTAATATATTTCACTGTACCATCTAGGATAATAAAAGAATAACTTATTTAGTGATTTTTCAGTTCCATAACCCAGCTCCTGCTTTTATTATCTAAATTTGTAAGAGAAGCGCAATGTTCCTAGGGCAGTACTGAGGTTAAGCCTCTAGAGGGAAAACTTAGCATATAAAACAAAAAAGGGTAAAAAAAATGTTATCCTTTAAATATTATTACAATATTGTTTCACCATCATGACAAAATACTTTTTATTGTTTTTTTTTTCCCAATGAACATTTTATTTTTTTAGGGCTTTTATATTTACCGTGTAAAATCATGAACAGCATTTATTTCTATTCTACTTTTTTTTGTGTAATGCATGTTGGCCAGAATCGCATGTATACTCCGTACTCTGATATTTAGATGAGAAAAGGCACTTAATAAAAAAAGGCACTTTTGAACCCTTCATTTATGGGCACCGTTTAAAGCCAGCCATTTGCCGTAAAGTCTCTTCTTAGTTCCTTTATCTCTGGTTCTGTGAGAGGGAGAAGCGGAGAACGGCAAAACCCTCCATGATAACCAAACCACTCCATGGCTTGCTTCACACCGGGTATCCCAAACTTGCGCGTCACCTGAAAAAATATTAATTAAATATTAAAATATTAATCTCTGATTGGCTTGTACAACGATGATGCAAATTATTAGGGACGTAAAGAAAACACAAACGTCCCATTAGGTCTTCACAATTTTAAACAATACCAATCTATCTCCGACGAGTTTCATCCATAAAGGTAAAGAATATTAATGGAGCATCATATGACACGGTTCATGAATTATGATCTGGGCAGAGTTTCGATGCCTATCTGTAACAAGGAAAGTGTTCTAATTAAAGTATTCAGTGGCAAAATGGTAGAAGGCTGTCGGGAGGTGGGACGGCGCATTTAATAGTGATTTAGAATCGGCGGAGTTTATGACCATTAGTGCCACGTATACTTATAGACTGTAAGCGCGTTTGAGTAGGGCCCTCCTCACCTGTTGTCTCTGTACGTCAATTTGTTATGTTACATACTACCTGTTATGTCCTGTCTACCCATTGTACAGCGCTACGGAATTTGATGGCGCTATATAAAACAATAAATAATCATAATAATAACTGGGATATCAGTGCTAGTGATGCAATGCATGAAAGGTCAAAGCTTCAATAACATGTTCTGAACATGCGCTCAAGAGTGTGTTTTCCAAGCCGTTCTAAATGTGAAAACCAATTCGAAGATCCGCGGCCATAATTTAAATAGCTCCCTCGGTTAATTACAGTCAGTCATGCCCTATAAATACGCTGAACAATTGATGTGAGCGTCTTGTGATCGCAGCAATGTGGTGGAGGTTCAGCAGGGTACATTATGTCGCGTGTCCGTCTCGGCCCTTCTAGTAGCGTTAATGTTCTACTAATGAGTCTGGCATACCACTGGCCATGTTTTCTCAACTGCTTCACGGCAGCCCACGGACATCTGATCTTCCATATAATAAACCCATGTATGGCACTAAAGCTTTAATAGACTGTAAGCTCACAAGCACGGGGCCGGGTTTTCCTCCTGAACGAGTGTTTCTTAACCTATAGTATTACTTTACTGTTATTGGTAATTTTTTGTATACTGTCTATTTAAAGTTATTGTTCATTTTCACTCTCAGCTACTGTAATAGAGCTACAGAATCTGCTAGAGCTCTATTAATGTAATTCAATTAAAACCTCCTAAAACCTCCCCACATGTAAACAATACAACATATTATAATATTATATTAAATATAATGCTCAAGAATGACAGGAACTGTAAAACCCTAAAATTATAAAGAGGGCCTTGCTATACACACACACTGTGTATCATTAAACCACATTATATATATATATATATATATATATATAATAACTTAACAAATAAAAACAGCTATTATGACTTTTTTTTCCGTTGGGTATCTTCAAAGTGATCTCTGGATTATTAAAGCTGCCCTCTTTACCCTCTAACAAGATGAATAACCCCTCTGGCTTTGTCACATCTTCCTTAAATGAGTGAAACCGGCTTAATGAGGCTACCTGGACGGCAGCCAAGAGGACAGCTGCATAGGCCATTAGCAAGCGAAATACCAGCTGTGATCATTTACACCAACTGGGCTCCATCCCGGTTCTGGGTGAGGTTCTGTCTGGTATTTTCTAACCAAATGTCAGACGTACGGCCTGAAGTCAATGCGCATGAATATAACGACAATGTCGCATGGTGAGAATACATTATTACACTTCTTGTTCTTGAGAAAGATTTTGCTGCAACAGATTTAAAGGGCATCTCACGTGGAAAGCTTGGTGGCCCTTTACTTTTCCGCCAAGGATTAAACTATTTTTGGAAGCTCTGGGTCAGGAGAACAGGGAGTATGAGCGACATTGTGGTTTGCCTTCTAAAGAGAGAGTTGGTTTCCGCTCATTGACTTCATAATGAGGGTCGAAGCTTCTGCTCCAGGGAGAGCTTGGCCGGCCCTGTATAATCTATGGATTTCTCCATAGTCCCTTCACCCATTGAATTATGCATTATGCAGGGTCAGCTCAACCTTTTACACTGGGGAAACTTGCCAGTGGTGGCCCTTCATAAGAAAGAGTTAAGACCACAATGCCCCTGCCAACTCTCCCTATTGTGAATAAACCCCAGAGTATGGGCAGAGCGATATGAACCACTTTCCCCCAGAGAACGCTGGCAGTCACAACACCGTGACACACACAGAATAACACATGAAGGTGACACAAAAGACACCCAATGAACACAAGCGAGAAACACCAGAAATGCCTCTGAAGATAGTAACAAAAAGTAGCCTTACAGCAGCGTTTGGTTCTATGAGTCGATGCTGCAATTCCTTGGCTTCTTTCCACTGAGAATTCAGACACAGCCTTTCCAATTCACACAACTGGGCACCAAGGATGTTCCCAAGAGCGCAAATACCTCCAACGGCACCTACAGGGCAAACAGAAACAGGAATTGTCCGGTTATTAATAACGATGCATGGAAAGAAAGTCATTTCTAATTAAATAAACCTACATCGTCACAGCATGGCCCTCGCATGTCCCATGATAGCCACACATGGGACGGTCCATGTCCACGAATGACGGGATGATAACGTACCAAAAAATGGTAACAATGTTTAACGTTTCACTATATTCCACACTGTATTTGATGACAAACATTACACTCTTGTCATTAAATGCAGCATTAAAAACATAATCCTTAGTAATCGTGACTACTTAAATCCTTCCAAGAAATTATTATTTAATGAAGCAACTATTCAGATTTTTGTTAGGAAGATTTAATTATCACATGACACACAAGCAGACACTGATAGGTCAGTATAGAAACAAAGAAAAACTTCTTAAAGTTTTTTTATACCTCATTAGACATACAGATGAAATAATAAAATGACAAATCAGGTTTATTTGCTGAGAAAACACCACTAATGTTGCGTCTCAATGAACGATCTCCTTTGAGGGATGAATTTGGGTAACTACCTCGCCGTGGCTCCTGACACATCAGGACGGGCAGATACTCTGGCAGTTGAATGTGTTTTGCAGACGTCCGTGTATGAGTCTGGTTAATCATTAAAGAAATGATCAAACTTCCCTAAAGCTGGGGGGATGATAAGATCCCAACGTGTTGTTTTGTTGGGCAGCTACAGACCCTGAACTTTTCCCCAATTTTGGTAGAAAAGTTTATAATCTAAATGTAGATTTTTTTATTTGTTTAGTAAAGCTTGTATTACAATAAATGCAGTCAAATAAGTACAATAGGTATGAATATACTCTGAATAAAAGTCCCTGCCCCAAAGAGCTTACAGTCTACGTAGCTTTCTTGTCCATTGAGATGGGTGCCATAGCTGTGTGGTTTATTAATAATTTGGTACTTTAGTGTCGTTAAATACATTATCTGTTACTGCAGTTCAATGCTTCAATGACTACCTCCGTGCAGCAGTTCTTAGTGCTCCAAAAGTTCAAATCCATAAACCACTCGGAGATAACTTTAGTAAATCGCAAGGGTTCCTCAACTTCAAATGTGTTCTCGGCTAAGTTCATTCAGAGTAACACCCTTAGAGCCTTTAAATAAAGTGAAGGGGGTGGTGGAAGGGTAAAATACAATAGCTGGTCCTCAGCTGCTGGTAATTTGTCACCGCGTCTTTAGGGATCAGGTGGTGTTTCTTGAAGGCTTTAAGAAGAGCATATCTCCCTCTGGACACCTACTGCTGACTGGTAAGGCCATCAACGTTGAAAGTCACTTGAAGTAGTCATGGTGCCTACAATTATTTGATAGTAGTTCCAGAAATTATTTTTTATAGAGGTAAAGAAAGAACAATGTTGAACAGCTTCATCTTTATCACCGCTCTCTGGTGTATTATGCAAATCAGAAGGCTTGGGCTAAACCAACGAGATCTCTTGAAAGCATGACACCGATTTAGTTTTAACATGGCTGGGGTGATCACAATGCCTATAACGCCTAGACTCTATAGATATTGTTTTCAGCTATCTAGCGCTTTAGTTTCTAAATAGTATCTGGTAACACAATAATGCCATCATTTACCATTCATAGTGAATTCCTTTCCAGTATCCTTCGCTGTCAACAGCAAAAGCCACATTCTGTGTATTTAAGCCTTTAATGCTCCCCAGAGCAAGGGCTTTTAACTCTGCTCCATGGGACCACCAACCATGCAGGTTCTTGAGAGATCTTCACAATGGCACAGATGGAGCTGTCACATCGACGAGATATTGATTGATCCACCTGTGCTCATTCAAGCAGATCCCGCAAAGCTGCACTGTTGGTGGTCCAGGGGACAGCGTCTAAAAATCCCTGGCGTGGAATACGCAGATAAAATCATTCCGGTATAATGGTTCTTTTACGTGTTATTTTTAAATCATCGGTTATATACGCTTAGGGGTTCCCGGCAGGTAATTAAATTACAATAAGCTCATTAAGCAAGAAATACATCAAAACGAGCATAAAGGGATTCATTACACCTGTTGATTTGTTGACATAGTTTAATAAAATATCCTACATATTAGTAATAATAATAATTAGCCAAAGGAAATGTTACAAATTAAACCATTTTTTTAACTAAACTAGTTGGGTATGGTCATTTAAAGCATTTTTTTTTTAGGATTTTTACACGACTTTTGTCATTTATTTAGTTCTTGTGATCTTGTTCTCTTTTAATATTTTACCTTCTTTACTAAAGGATAAATCTGTTTGTTTTTGCTTTATCTTCAGCCTCCATAAATAATGTGTGATATGAACTTCAAATAAGCTTTAATTATGTCATTCCATGGAGGTGAAGGCTGACACTTGGACCCGTTGGCTGTAAAATGCCATAAAGCAACACTGCGTGAGGTTCATGGAAAGGTGGAAAAATATATTATTATAATTATCTTTTATTTATATAGTGCCAACAATTTACGCAGCGCTTCATACAATCCATATATTCAAGGGGTCTGACAAGACGAGAATTAAAGGTCTAAGACAAACGATACATTAGAGAGGCCCGGCTCGTGAGCTTACAATCTTGACAAGGAAGATTCCCGTCAGTAAAGATGTGTTCATCTTTTGTTCACACATTGGTTGGTTTGGACTAAAAAAAGGGAATTAATACCGAACCAAATAAAAATAAGAACTGGTGGTATCATTCCTTACCATCATGGTACTTTTGTCTTCCGTATTTTATTTATTTCCTTTAGGGACAAAGTGACGTTACTGTATCTGTTCTCTAGTCCCTTGTGACGTGTGAGTGACAGGCACCATGCAGTGACCTCTCATCTGTCTCACGAAGCAGCGATACGATTGGGTCTCGCAACCTGCGTCAATCATCCTCCATGACACGGCGCGCCGAGAAGTGATGTCATCTCCCCGGGAGCTACAGGCTACGAGCAATGTACATGACGGAAGCAGATGATGCCATGAGTACCGCGTGTGTGTGCGGGCGTACATGTGTGTATATGTGTGTGTATGTGGGTGGTAAAAGAGGTTAAAAGAGGAAAAGGATATAAAAAACGGATGAAAAGATGTCAGACAGTGAGGTGGAAAAAGAGACAAATTATCAGAACGTAAGGAAAATAAAGAGAACAAGATACAGAAAGCAGCGTAAAAAGGGAGAAAAGATCTTGATAAAAGGCATGAAATCCAGAGAAGGGGCCCTTCTTGTATAATTTCTCCAGGGCCAATGCTCCTTAATCTGGCGCCGAAATTATACGGTAATTAGCAACTAATATTTCCCTTTTTGGATTAAAGTGATGGTCAGCGTGTCCTATAAAGTCATAGCTCTGAGCAAAGTGAGCTCCTCTGGCACTCACAGGGTGAAGTAGGTACAGTCCCAGTGTCACCGTGTCAACCCGAGACCCCCGCAGACCGCGTCACGGCATGTTTTGCGTGCCACCGCTGGCTTTATAGAGGTGACCCTGATTTCGCACAGGCTTTGAAAATTACTCCAAAGATGCCATTCCACAGATAACATACCCACATGCTCAGCTCTCACATCGTGTCCTCTGTGACGGACGCGGATCGGATCTCCGGCGTTGGAGAATTGCGGCACCCAATACACAATGTCTTTCTCAGAATGATCTGAAAATCCCCAGAGCTTTTCACGGAACGTTAGGACCTTCTATGTGGAACGATGATAATGTTTAACCAAACGTTAACATCGTCCATCAATGATTTCAACAACCCTTATCTGCATTCACCGGTCATTTCCCGGAAAATAATATTTTTAGGTCTACATTCCGCATATGATCTCGATAATATTTTCATATGAAAGTTAAAGTAATAGCGAGGCTTAAAATCTATTTATGTGATATTTTTCAGCTTGTACATCAGAGTTTTTATTAAACCCTGTAGATTCTGATTTTATTTAATTTTTAGGGCTTCTGTGTAAGCCTTGGTTCTTTAAATCAACAGGTTAAAGAATAATACAGTAAACCACCTGAATACTCAAATGCAGCCTTGTATGCAAATATACCACCTTGCGTTATAATTTGTATTTATAAAGTAATTTGCATACAAGAAAAAAAAAGTTGTGTCACAAAGTTAAATGCTAACCCGTTTTAAACCATTTTATCATTTTCTATGGCTTTTCTGTTAGTGCATATATATATATATATATATATATATATATATATATATATATATACCATTGAATAAGCGTGTTCTATTTCCACCAGTTCTGTCTTTATAAATGCTAATAAAATACCGGCAACTGACAAAAGTCTTCACCATCTCATTTATCAGAAATGACAGATTAAATTTGTGAAAGACGTCCATATGTTATCGTTCTCACAAAAAAAGACAAGCCAGCTAGGCTTTTTAGTAAGGTTACTCTTTCCGGTACACAAAAAGGCTCTGTGTGCCATAGAAGTCATACCTTAAAGGCGTTAATGATGTCTATGGAGGGTATGCTGATCGCCCAAGAGGGTGATCCCCCCACTTTTTGTACCAGGGAGACTGCTGCCCCCTGGACCTGCTGATCATATAATGACGTCAGCAACCAACCTCATATTATCTATATATATATGTATATATATATAATTTCTTATAGAAGTCCTTCCCAATCATAGTTAAAATGCTGATGGGTTCTCATTACGAGCCCACTTACCCACAGAGTATCCGGGCAGCAGAAAGCCGGCAGATCCACACAATACCTGGAACCCAGAATTTTGGGTTTTATGACTAATAAGACCGATACGAGTGACCTGAAACATTAAAGAAGAATATTACAATCCACTCCTTATTTATTCATAACCTTATCATATGTTAAAAAAAACAATCAATACAAACAGCACCAGAATCCTTTTTTTTTAAATCATAGTATATATAAATCACACATGTCATGGATTCTGCTTGCACTAGAGGTTCCTTTGATGTTAAGTAGATTTTCCCAGCCAACCAGATTCATAAACTTGATGGCATAAATCAATAAGTAATGTCAGCCCAGTATACAATGCAATTTCCAGTAACCGAAGACTAACAGGAACCAGCACACCCGCCATCTCTTTACGGGTTACCCTATTATCTAGAATTCTGTAAGGTACCAAACGTGTTACATTACGTTAGCTATATAAAAGAATGGAAATCATTTTATTGTTATCTTGTTTCTAAATTATAACACTCGCAAGAAGTGAGAAAACTAGGTTACAGGGTTAAAAGATTGTTTGAAAAAGTCAACCTTCTTCACAGACCAGACAGAGAATATATAACAACAGAATAATAACAGAATAATTTGAACTATGCGCCCACTGATGTGTAATACACCATCCAAACCACCCAAAATGTCAGATCCATTTCCCGGCTATGATTTAATGGGCTGTAATCTGAAATTCAATCTAGGATTAAACCTACTCTGTTCCTCTCATTACTTTTCCTCCCCCGTGTTTTTCAGTAAGACCTTTGTCAAGTAGATGATTTGAATAGTTTCTCTCGCGGTAATGGCGTATCATATGCTGATCGGGGCCCTGGCTGCATACCAAACCATATCACAAAAAGCTTTCCTGTACAACCGCCTAAGAAGAATGGGTTGCACTTTAATATGCAGTCTTTAATAGGTTTAAAAAATAAATAAAAGCACTTGCCTTAGGGAGAAGCTGCAGCTCCTGCCTCCTCTGTGGTTCGACGATTCTCAACACCGACTGGCTGCTTCAAACAGCCAATCGGTGGCAGGAAAGCTCTTTCATTGAGTGCTTTCCAGGAATGTGCCCGGGGAGTCTTATTAGACCCCACAATGGTGGCCGAACCAGTGCTGGAGCCAGGTTGCCGTATGTGTACCATGTATCAGGAGATGTGTTTAAGAGTTTATAGCTAGGACAGATTATTATTACTCCGGCTGTGATTGTCAGTAAATACCCTTCTGGGTTTTTTTAACCTCTTAAGCATTACGCTTGGTCTCCTGGACTCATAGAAAATACCCCATGATTAATGCCACCACTTGATTCAGTAAACCTTCTGATATGCGACATATTCCTAACCTGGATATGTATAAATATATAACAACCATTTACGTTTCTTTAAGAAATAATATAAAATGCATTTAACATAAACATTTATAGCCCCCCAGAGGTTCTTAGGAAATAAGGAAAGGAAAAGTCTGACCCAGACCAGTGACTGAAGCTTGAAATTCTCTTTCAATGGGACGCAAATTGCCAGAGACGCAAAAAAAATGAGATTGGCTCCTTTTCTAATTCACATTTTTCTGCTGCATAATGCGATAAATAGATGCTCTGTCTACATTTTCATGTAATTATGGTGCATTTTCTCTTTTTTTTTTTCAACACCACCATTACCTAAAAGCATCATATTGCATCCCACTTTTTCCCGGCATATCCAAGAGGTGATAAAACGTATCGAAGTACTCAGACATTCCAAGAGGGCGCCAGTGAAACTCACTCACAAACCTGGAAGTCTTCCCAAAAAGTGTTCGATAAGCGAGACGGGATCTATCGAAACCCCCTGACTATCCACGCAGCAATGTCAGATACCTGCACACGTGTAGACACCATAAGACCCCGGGAAAACCATCTTCACCCGCTCCCAACGCATCCCACCCTAGTACACACGTTCAGGATTGAAGTGTGACCTTCTATGACATCGGACGCCTTTCTAAATCTGTCACTGATTATAACTGTATTTATGTTGTTAATGGTGATTTTTACTAATATTAATATTTTCAGTTTTAATAATATTTTACAATTTTATTTTATTTTTTAAACAATAATTTCCCTTCAGAATTTTGATGCATAGAATCCAAAAAAAAACCCACTAAAAATTAGAAGCAGAACTCACGTCTCCTCCACTATCCTTGATGCCAATGATGTTAGGGTGCTGGGACAGTGTAACGATGGCATCCACTGGTAGATCCAGACCGGTGTTTCCAGGGACGCTGTATAGAACAACTGGAACAGGAGAAGAATCTGCTACCTAAAATAACAATAAAAAAATAAAAAAATTACCGAGGCTGGTAGACAAATGGAACAGCCTCCCATCAGGAGTGGTAGAGGCCAATATAGTAAAGGAATTTAAGCATGCATGGGATGGGCATAAAGCGATCCTAAATCTAACAAGGACTGATTAAGACTCGTGTGTTAACATCGGGAAAAATGGGTAAACTAGATCTGTCACCAAGCACTATGTTTCTATATTACAAGCATTTAGGCTGTGTGTGTCCTTGTTATACACAGTTAAAATGCCATGCTGCCGCCGGTCGATTTTTACGCCGGGACAGACCTGATTTTGATGGGACTGGACCCAAAAAATGGGACTGTCCTGGGAAAAACGGAACTGTTAGCAGCTATGATATAGAATATGGAAAAGTATGTAAACATTCATGGCCGTTTATCTACAGTAGAATATGTAAATAAAAATAACGGGCCAGATTTAGACAGTACAGGGTACCTAAAGGGAGATAAGTGGCCATTATACTTCTGCACCATGATGGGACTTTAGCATCTTCTCCTGCTGGTGACTTCTCTTAGACCTCACATATCAGCTATGGCGAGACTACTTTGTTCCAAATGTTAAACGCAGATCCTACTGGTAGTTATGGCGTCTCTTTCAATTCCTAGACCCATTGAGGTTAAGATGAAACCGATGCTGAGGTTATCAGACATGTCTTGGGAGTATAATCCCTTCATTCCTGTACTATCAAACTCCAGACCTGCCAACCGCAGCTCAACAAGAGTCTTCCTCGTTAAATAAAATACCTCCCTGTAACACTAACCCTCGGCCGTAACCGCTAATGAAGCAAATAACGCATTTCATGTTACAGGGCAGGGTGATCCGGCAGAGACTACATAGTGTGAATAGCACAGCCATGAGAGATCATTAGTAAGTAGCGCATACCTCTGACCCCCACTGGGATAAAGTCATCTAATTTAATACTAATTCGCACGGCCTTCATTAAATGAAAGAGTATACACGATTACACCGAAAAGCCTGTTGGCTTAAACTATGTAAGACGTCTCCAAGGAAGTCTAAAGGGCAACAGTGACTATATTAATCATTTCCTAAAGTCCTCACAATACCTTACGGTAATGCTGAACGAGAGCGCTGCTGGTCATCCTGCCTCGGTAGTAGCACGGGGTCACCACGAGCACCGCGTCCGCTCCGCACTTTGCCATTTCTTCCGTCATCTCAACCGTGGCCTGGGTCGCTTTGTAACGAGAAGAACTACTGACCAAAAGTGGTTCTTAAAGTAACAAAAAAATATACAGAAAGGGGAGCGCACAACAGAAAAAGCATTCCGGGGTTGCTGCTAGGATAATAATGACCAATACTTACACAAAACCCCCAAAATCACCTATCTACGGCATAAATATAAAATTAAAGCCTTTCATATAATATACAATAAGGTTTTCACTGGCTTCGGGAGTCAGAGACAAATAATAAACCTAAGATTTAAAAAGAATAACCCAGCGCTGCGATCTGAGGCCTTCACCGCCTCTTCTTTCTTTGTCTGGCAGAGGAGGAATATTTTTGAAGACGTCTTTGCCTTCGGATAACAGGAGTATTTGGTCCCATCAGTTTTGGCAAAACAAACCAAAATAAACCGGTTTTTTTGGCCCACAGGTGTCAATCTTCCTTAAAAGCCCCTCCTTATGTTGAGTAACCATCTCTATGGTAATAGTAATAATAGTATGGGTCCCTTTAAGGTAGTTTGGCCCTAATGCCGTGCAGCTGCTGGATCTTGTTTGTCCGTGACCTTAGATACGGTTATAAATATCCAATCTCCTTCTAGCTCTGGAGTCCCGGAACCCATAATTATTACTGAATAATATCTGCAAACTTTACATATTGGACACAGTCTCGTGGTGACACCCGATGAGTTACTGCTTATCCATTTGAGTGACAGCCGTTCCAAAATGGTGTCTTTCTTCCCATCTATGGTTGGATGGTTGGTCCTCTGTTGATGACTTGGTATATTTTACATGATAAAATATAAATTCTGCCGTATGTGAGACTTTAAAAAAAAACCTCTCACAAATAAACCTTCCATCTCCTTTATTCAATGTGTGGAAGGATGCGTCCAAGGCCACTTTTCTGATAACATTTGTAGTGTAAATCCTCCAATTTTGTGTACTTTTTAAAATTCATATAATTTATGGCTCTTACTTGTACAAGATTTGTTGTTTATAAATTTGTTTTGATGCTGCTCGCTCTTATTTGTTTAAATGTAAGAAGAAAAAGCAACAACTTTACATCACCTTCATATGACATCACATACCAAGGACCACTCTGTTCTTAGAAGTTGTTTTCCTGAATTTTTGACACTTTTGGCGGATTCTTATAGAGGTAAGACTAGTGCTCTCTTACGTCTCATCCCTTGTGGAGTACAACCAGCCTTGGAGAAGTTGGCCAAAATACTTGGAAACTTCATATAACTCATCAGTAATTAAAATCAATTAAAATCATCTTGAAGCAAATACTCTGGGGCTCGTGAAATGTCATGTGTTTGCCCCAGAGTTCTCTTTTAGCTTTCATAAAATGTAAGATATCAAAGATAGAATATTAGACGAAGCGTTAGATATTTCCATATAAACTCACTTGCCACCTATGCCCTGGCTTGAATTCTGACAATGTTTAACCAGAACCTACTAGCATCTCAGATAGATTACTATTAGAGCAATATGGAAAGTTCCATGCTTCATCCTACAACTAGAACCCAAAAGGCCATACGTGGAGGGTTTTGGTGATGGGTTATAACGGTTCTAGAACCCAAAAGGCCGTACCTGGAGGGTTTTGGTGATAGGTTGAACTATTGTGTTCACTATACTGAACATTACTATATTATCAAACCACGTGTCTTACATTCACATCCTGAGCCCGCCAAAACAAGCTTGTCCTTTGGCACCGTCTTCCGAACCCTGCGGACAATCTCCAGCCTCTCGTCCTTGGTCAGGTACGCATACTCGCCGGTGGATCCCTGCACAACAAATCCTGTGACAAAATGACAATCTTATCACACTATGTCCATAAAACCCACAATATGCGTGAATGTAACATATTGTATCTGCCTAATGAAGAATGCAGAAAAAGAAAATCCACTAGAACAGGGGAGGAATAAGTTCCTCCCCTGGAAGAGATCACTGTAACAGCACACTTGGAAAAGATTGCAAAGTGTATAATGGTCCTCGAATACAATAAATAAATAAATGTATATAAATAAAATCAATATAAAAATAAATTATTTATATTTTGTTCATTGATTTTT
The DNA here is from genome assembly GCA_009364415.1 of Spea multiplicata. NCBI lineage: Eukaryota > Metazoa > Chordata > Amphibia > Anura > Pelobatidae > Spea > Spea multiplicata. The sequence goes on along the minus strand of VKOC01016603.1, from coordinate 76,623 downwards.
ATAAATAGTTATTTAAATACTGATTTAAAGGCGTTTTTGTTTAATTTATTGTATATGAGAACCGTTATACACGTTGGAGGTTTGGACCGTAGACCCCTCTCCTGTCTGGCCCTTTGGTACCAAATATTGGCGCGTGTGACCTGACGGTGCGGAGAAGGAGAGGTGAGCGTGTACTCACCATCAGGAGAAGCTGCAGTACAGAGCCCCTCCGCGTAATCAGATAGTGGCAGGACTCACTGACATAACGGACTCTTATCCCGAGTCCCAGGGTTTTTGCCCCAATCTCAGGGTGAAGGGGCAGATATTCAAATGTACCTTTAAATAAGTCGAGGTTTCCATGGGGACCGGTATTTGAGCCGGTATAGATGGATATCTGTTAACTGGTGTAACATATGTTTGGCAGATCGGACCACATGAACATTTCCTATGAAGGGATCTATAACCTTCAGTTTTAACACCAAAATATATATAATTTTTCATATCCAAAGCAAGATGCTAAAATAAATTAGTGAATAAATAATAATAATAATAATAATAATCAGGACCGGTCTTAACCCACTAGGCACCGCAGGCATGAATATTCTTTTGATCCCATAAGTCCTGCTTTGTCTTGTCGTTTTATTTAAACATTATTGTGACTTTTGGGGCTACAGAACACTCCTTCTGTGGCGCTTGGAAGAGAGGGCCTGCAGGGGTAGAAAGAGGGGTAACAGCACAGGGATGAGGGTCCTGATAAAGCCCAGGAGCCCCTCCACACCCGGCATCACTGTCTGCCATGATGAGGATGAAGATGATGATGATGACGATCAGGGCAAATACAGAAATCACATAAGAAATTGGACTTCAGGAGCTCCTGCCCATAATTCTAGAAATTGTGAAAATATGTTAAAAGCAGAATTATTATCATTATTATTGATGTGTGTAGCGCCATCGTATTCCGTAGCGCAGTACAAAGGCTAGCTCAGTGCTGTTTCAGGTTGCCCAGGCCCGCCCCTCCCCCTCCCCCTCGGCTCCGTAGTATAACGATCTGCCGGTCGCTCACCGCGGAAGGGGATCTCTCCGAACCTCCGCAGGTTCTCCTCCAGGCCGGCATAGTCTATCTCCTCTCCGGCAGTGAAGGGGGTGGATATCGGAGGGTAAATGCCCCTGAGCTCCAGGGCAGGCCGCGCACGGAGGCTGAGGCTCCTGGCCAGGGCTCTGCTCCTTATTACCCGGGCACAGGCTGGGAGCAGACCGCTGAGCTGCATCCTGCTGCCGACTCTCTGCCGCTAGAGCGCCGGAGGGGAGCGGAGGACGGCTGGGGGTCTGTTAATCATTAACGGGGGGGGGGGGCTCCGTTACTATTCACCGGCTGCGGACACTGGCTGGATACAGAGTAACGAATAACTTCCGCTGTGAACGGGTTACCGCTGAGCTCTGCGATTCCGGGGTAGAAAGATCGGTCATCCGATTAACCCAGTGAGGGACACCGATGTACCTGCCCGTGCCCCGCTCACCGGCGGGTGTTTAGGCGTTACATGAGCTTTAAAGATCTCAGAGGTCTCCTCTTCAGATAGAACCCGATCAGCAGCTACAGGAGACCTGTTCTGTGCTGCTTTGGCTACTAGAAAACGACTCACTTGCCCATTTGCCATTATTAAGCCCCCAAACATATAGCTTTATATGCAGCATAAAACAGTCCAAGGGCAGTAAGAATTAACCCTTTCTATGCCTAGTCCGCATTGCATTAGGATGCGTCCTCTTTATGGCACTTTTCTTTGGTTTCTGTATGGAAATGGCACTTTGTTTAAATAAATTATCCTCTAATCAACTTTCCTAATGAAATACCAAATGTCTGATCTGTCAACTGGGATAGAATTTAACGCAATAAATACCATGAAATATTTCATTACAATTATTCGGGAACCCATCATAAGTAGTTGGTCCCCCTTTTCATGTGCTGAAGTGGACACACCAAGACGTTTTGGACAATTCTATGCGTCCAGCTTTGTGGGTACAGTTTGGGGAAGGCCCTTTTCTATTCCAGCATGACTGTCCCCAGCGCACAAAGCAAGGTCCACAAAGACATGGTTGGATGAGTCTGGTGTGAAACTTGACCGGCTGCACAGAGCCTAGACGTCAGCCCTATAAAACACCCTTGGGATGAACTGGAAGGGAGATTGCGATCTTCTCGTCCAACGTCAGCCCCTGACCTCACAAACGCTCTACTGGATAAATGGGCAAAATTCCCACAGACACTCTTGTGGAAAGTCTTCCCAGAAGAGTGGAAGCCGTTATAGCTGCAAAGGGGGGACCAACTACATATTAATGTCTACGTATTTAGAATGTGATGTCATCAACGTCCCTGTTGGTGTCATGATCAGATGTCCCACTATATATATATATATAGGGCATTCCATTAGTACTAGTATCACAATGATTTAAAGAATATATCTGTAATATGCTCACAACTGAGGCCATTCAAAGTTATTGTATTTTAATAGGGTATATAATATCATATAACACAAATAAAGACACTATTTTACAGAAATAAACTAAATAAAACATTTACAAAAATAGTTTACAGCATGTGCATTCACATTCATCCGCTTATTGCCGGTGTCTCTAACGATGAAGAATCGCCATATTGTTCAAGGTTCCGCCTCGCTCTTCTTTTCTGCCCCGCCGTTTGTTCTTTTCACCAACATCTCTCTGGTATCTGCTTGCCATTGTTGCACCAGGTCTGTTGGGGTTTTGCCGTTCTGCAATGTATACAAAGGATCATATAGACATCACGTTTACCTTTGCACCGGCCGTCCAACACATTCATTCATGCAACGTAGTAGCAATGCTTTGCCGGTTAATTTATATTTTCAGTTCTATTTCACATTCATTTTTTTTGGGATGGGTGCAGTTTAGCTATAAACATTGTTTTAGGGGATAGTGCTTATTTTCTGTAAATATTACATCCATCCTGGTGGATTGAGAAGAAGGTTTAGATGATACCAGAGTATGTGGAGGTTAACAATATATCTGCTTCTAAAGTAACAATATAATTCCTTACGCTAGCTCAGGCAAAGTTATCCCGCCGAGGTCTTCCTACATCTGAAAAAGCCTAACTTATTTTATTGGATAAATGTTTAATGTTTCAATGAGGACAGGCTATATAAGCAAGGTAAGCGTGTGTGATAGAGTGAGTGTGTGTTAGCGTGTGTGATAGAGTGAGTGTGTGTTAGCGTGTGTGATAGAGTGAGTGTGTGTTAGTCATGGGGGGGGGCACCCTGCTCTACCTCCCCCTGAAAGTGCCAAATCTATTTAGAAAAGCACAATAACTCTGAATTAGGTAATATAGGGGAATACGGTAACATATGCTCCGGAAACCATGGCAATTCAGTGGAGTCCCACGTATTAGTGTGAAATGTTTGGCCATTTAGAGCCAAAACAGGCTACATACATAGAGAAGGGGGCCACTCCACACAGCTTGCAAGGGGACCTCAAGCATCATGTGGGACAACAATGGTAGCATCCCACCAGTTCTCAGATGAGTATCTCGTAGTTATTTTGAAATAGACTTATATTATATATAATCCTAATACTATTACAGCATTCTCACCCATTCTCCCAGCTCGTCACAAATACATACCATATTTTTTGTCATCATGTTGGCTCCATATAACATGAGCATTTTAATGATCTTGTAGCGATTCAGTCTGACTGCATCATGGAGAGCTGTATCACCTTCCTGTAATCAAACAAATGCTGCTTAGTCCAATAAAACATTTCAAATGGCCAGAGAGGGGCACTTTGGGGGTTTTTGGCCACGGTTAGAGACATGACAAGGGGCAGAGCTTTACTAAGGCTTTTTTATCTGACTTTGTGAATGACTATATTGAAATGTAACTGAGAAGAAGAAGAATAGTATTTAATTGCACACATTGATTTATAAACCAATTCCTGCGGTTTCTACACATATTATTGTGTCTTCTATGGCTATAGAACTCCATTTATATCTACCAGATGTTTTAAGCTTCTGGAAATAAGGGCCATCAGGGGGACAGATAGATCTGGGTCCTAAAAAGGGATCTACTCTCCTAAGGGGCAGTTGAGGCAAAGCGTACCCCAGTAAGTTTTTCTGGCAGGGATCAAGCTAACCCTGTTTAATGCATAATAAAGGGGTCATTGGAGGCCATAACATGAACCCTAGAAGGTTACAGAACGCTACTCCATTCATAGGGGAAAAGGGTTTTTTTAGCACTTTGTTAAAAATCGTGAACACACATAAATAATCTAATTGCTTGCTCCTTTCAGACTCAGTGCCAATAGAATTCACAACCCAAGCACACATGGTGATGACACAGGGTGTTCTTTGAAAACCACACAGAAACATGAATGAACCGTTTAATTGGGATCTGTCCTCACCCTGTCCTTGGAGTTGATGTCCACCCCAGTAGAAATCAGATGTTCCACAACATCAGCATGGCCAGTTCTTGTTGCAACGTGTAAAGGAGTGCTTAACAGCTGTAAACCGGGAGAAGTAACTTGTTAGCGCTGTAATCATGTGTACAATAATTCAGGCTTCATCATTCCATCGATCGATGCCCTTGTTCTTTCCCATGTTGGGCTACAAATCCACGAGCCAAAGAGCCATCTGTCATCTACCTTCCTGTAGCTCTCGTGTAATGTATCTCAATAATTCAAGGAGGTTACAAGATCCAAAGCAGATGCCAGATATGAAAACTCAAAATAATTTCTAAGCTCCATCTTCTAAATCCATCTTCTAAATTCTTCCTCTAAGAATCTTCTTAGAGATACTGAGGCTTACTGGGCATGTGCGTATATTTGAATTTATATTTGTAACTTGTAGATGTTCTGTATTTCACATCTTCTTACATTTATTATTAATAATAATCATTTTACCATCACTGTTTACCGCAATGTCACAAAGCATATTACCTTGTCCTTGACATTGATCTCAGCTCCGCTGTCCTGAAGAAGTTTTATGACTTCCAGTCGACCCCCGCGACAAGCCCAATGAACAGCTGTGCAGTCCAGCTACAAGAAGAAGACAAACTCAATAATGGTCACCAATACCTGAAGATATTCTAAATGACATTATATTAAGTAAACATTATCGCTAAAACAATATCCACCTGACCTGATCGGCCTCTTATGTACTTCAGAACATGATACATGCTTTTAATTGGGTGATTAAATGACATTTTATACATTTTTGTTATTATAATTTTGTTTTGTAGAAGTATTTTGCTCTTGAAATGGCTCTTACCCTGTCTCTGAAGTTCACTGATGATCCACTTTCTATAAGTTTTTTGATGATATTTATGTGACCCTCCAAGGATGCCCTGTGAAGAGCTGTCCTCTTGAACTGTTGTGTATAAGGAAACATACATATATTATTAACGTACATACACTTAGAAACAAATGGCAACCGATTTATGTACTTGAATATAATAATAGCAACTGAATTAATACTTCAATATATCACTGTTATATTCCCCTGTCACATGACTGCTAGAATTTGGAAATTCAAAACTAATAGGGATAGTGTTTCTGCAGCTAAATTCAGGTTTAATATTTATAATAAGCAGAATAGTTGGCACGGAACCTTTAAGAAAAGTCCCAGCATGTTCTGTTGAGTGTCCTTCATTTAACCGGCAAACCTATGTTGACATGTGAGTGAAATTAGTGACAACTGTCTGTTCCCATTGAGTAGACCCAACGATTCCAATAACAGAACGTGCTCCCAGATATCAGCATTAAATTAACTTAAGATCCCTCATGAAGAGATCATTTTTCACTCTGCCTGAGATAGCGCAAAGCCCCGCTGCCAACGACTTATCCTGATAATGCTGTTTGTCATTACATAATTGAACCGAGAAACATATGAGAAAGTGAGAGACTCTGGTTCAGAATGGAATTCGCTGTGGAGTCCAAGAAGCCTACAGAGTTACCATCAGGTCTCAAGCTATCTAGACGTTTTGACCACGCCAAGAAGATTAGTCGTGTGGACTCTAATTTTAGGCCTACCTCATCACACGTGTCTGGAGATCCACCGTCTTCCAAGAACTTCTCAATTATATTTATCTTGCCTTCAACAGAAGCTTTGAGGAACGCTTCAGGACTGACTGGCCCCGTCTAAAATGCAAGAACCACGTTTAACGAGCGTCTATAAATATTTATTACATAAACCCCAACGTTATTCTACTCATTCACCTTTTCTGTTATTTACTTTCCAACTTAAATACATTTTATTTACACACATTTTGCCATTGCCACTGTAGTAATTTCTAGGACAATACAGTCGAATCTGAAATGGCCTTTGACCCATGGTGTCAAAACTCAAGTATGTGACAGAATATTAATTATTTGCCATAAACCTTTATCTTGCATTTTCTACTACGTTTCAAGAGGAAGGGCGTTCTGTAAACTAAAACTCAGCTTTTGTTTATAGAATTAATGTATGTTTTCTTTTTAATTCTCCTTTTAGACGTTGTCCTATTGATCACTACTGTGTTCGGATCAGGTGCTCCCTATGAAGTGGATAATGTTGGAGGATAACGTGAAGATTACTATGCAGTTCCCCTGAACGTTCCTTGAATTATTTACAGCCTTGTCTATAGGCTCTGCCGCTAACCTATAAAGATCTTTAGGAGTTTTTTCCTACGAAGTCAGGTTTCAAGAGTGTGAGAGAGAATATAGTCAACGTTTATTGAGTAATTTGGCAAATATGACTTTCTCCTTTTGCTCCTTTAACTAAAGACAGAAACACTTACGATTTCCTCTTGCTCAGGTTCTGGCTGCGGAGCTACAATCTGAGATTTCCTCTGTTTCCTCTCTTGTCTCTTTTTGCGGATTTCAATGAGGTTTTGGATACCACCAACATCTATGATTTCCTTTCTTAAATCCACGGAGGTTTTCCGTACTCGATCATCAACCTGCAAAGTTACCCAAGGTCAATGTGAGCAATGCCATATAATGACCATGGAACAGCAGGCAGTGACGGGTCATTAACAATAAACCTTATGTTAAAGTTAACGTTGGTCAATGATAATGTTGGTTAATGTTGATATAGGCAGCAATAAACAGGAGGTCAAAACACGTTCTGGATCTTGCATTATTTGGATAAAAAGACTGCTAAATAAAGTAGTTAACAGTAAAAGTGAAATGATGGAATATTGGAAATGATGGATAAAATGGGACAAAATATATTGATAGTTACTGCTTTAAGCCAACTTGAATGTTCTGAGGAAGCCTCTGGAGGAAAACATGCTATCCAGAGATGGCAATTCTTCTTCGTTAGAAGTAGAACCACATATCAGATGTTCATTAATTGCAAATATATATATATATTATATATATATAATTTTATTATTATTATTGTATTATTATTGTAAATTGAAAACAAATATGCGTTGGTTATGCTTGGGAGAGATTCTCATCCAACTAGTGGATATCCCACGCAGAATTACAAAGTGTTCCATTTTCCTTCTTAACCAATCCAATAAACATTAAAAAAAATGCATAAAATGTATTACCTTCAGGTTGGCGACACTTTTATTCACTGGCTGCTTGTAATCCTCTTTTAACTGATTGGAATCTATTTCAATGACTCCTATTTTCCGGAATCGAGGTTTCTTTATCTGTGTTACAAAAGTCTCTTGTTAGTGGATGAATACAGAAAGATTTGTCGGTATGAAAATGGAATAATAGAAACACAGATTTTTTAATGGGGAAAATGCGTTCATGAGTTAGATGGGAACTCTGAGCATTTTTACCCCGAGTCTCAGGGTTTTTCCTCCAATTCCGGGGTCTCAGAGTAAAAATATCAGGTCGCACAGACTGTAGCCGAAACATGCATACCTTCATCTGATGATATCCAAGACTCCTAATTAGTTCTTTTGCTGCAATTATCTTATATTTTATATCCCTGTTTGAGTGCATGTTATCTTTAAATAATAACGCATCAAGATCTTCACGAGGACCAGTATTATCGCATTTCATGAGTTGTTTCATAGAATCTGATGGGCAATGAAGGGATTCATATTTAGCGTTTCAGGGTCATTTGGAAGGTTTCTAGGTATGGTGATAGAGTCTCAAGTGAAAACTCAGTGAGGATGTTACCAAGATCAGTATAATACCCTATTACCCTCGGCTCGGAGGAAATACAATGTAATTCAGGTCCACAAGGTTTTTCCGAGTCAAGCTCCTACGCTGGGATATCACCAGGGACTGGTTTGGTGAACAGTCCATGCGCCAACCAACCTCACCAATGTCAGAGATAAAATATTTCAGTTAGCCTCAATTCAGCTAAATTAACACTTTTGTAACTTTGAGAAATATCACTCTCATGAGAGAAAACTCTATATGTCCTCTGGTCGGAGGTATTTTGATGACTTTTGTACGTAATCTCTGTGGAATCACTGAAAACAAGTCTCTCACTTGAGTGAAATTTTTCGTTGCCATACAGCATCTACCCCACCTTAATTACCCACCCATCAAGGACCCCTTTCAGTTGACGAATAAATTATCATTGTTAATGATTATTATTAATTAGATATTCATGTAACTAATAAAATATCACAATTTCAGTGTTATTAATAATTAAAATTAAATTAATAACTTTATTGAAAGACATTGCACAATTCGCCTACGAATGAAGCAGTAAACATGACCACGTGCTTCATGGATAGACTCAAGTAGGACTCACCTCATTCTCACTTTCAAGTTCCAGCTTCTGATCGATAAGTTCAGTGGCCCATTTCACTTCATCCTCCATTTTCCAAAAAAACGATTCCAAAAAATGTCACCGGAAAACACAAAATGTGGTTTCCTAGGAGCTACTGGGGATTAAAACCGATATAAATCCTAAAATTTTGTATTTTTGTTTGATTTTAGTCTCAAAATATATTTTTTTAAATAGTGCGTTCTCTGTAGAGAATCACTGGTCGCTATCTTCGCAGAAGGCTAAAAAGGATGTCCAGCTCGACCCTGAATGACAGAGGACTTTATAGGGAGAAGGCAGGGACAGCTCCTCCTTTTTCTCTTTCAGAAGATTCAAGACCATCATTCCAAATGAACAGGTGTAGCTTCCTGCACATGACCTGGGATCCTTTACCATGAGATCATCCTGCTACATTATGTCATGTCTGTTTTCCCCTGACCTTATGTCACCTTTACAGCCTACTCTTCAAAACTGTCAAACAGCTAACCTTTTGAGCGCCAGATTGGAAAGCAACTCAACACTACAGAATGCTTGCGGAACATTCTGACATTGAAAGGGTTGAAGTCATAAAATTTTAAACATAATCGTGTAATGCAATCGTTATTCCAAAGATTCCAGTTACTGTAGAAAAAAAAATAAGCAAGATTAGATAGTGTATCTTGGATTGTATGAATGTCTCACGCCTAAGAACAGAAAAAAATACGGTATATAGGGTAAGATTTTGCTACTGTAGATTGAAAAGTATTGTATATTGAAACGATACAGTGTCCTGGATTATGTGTTCCTTTTGGGGAATCTCGGGGGAAGCAGTTTGTTGTTGCACTTTTTACTTCCTACTGCATCATGGATGTCAGGAAGTGAGCAGTTCAGCTAGATATTTCTTCCCTAGGCATACTGGAAACTTCATATACATCTTAACGCGCACACTTTCACTACACATTTAAATTTGTAACTCCTAAAACATGAATAGATAAATTAAATTAGATTAAATAGATAAACCACTGAAACCCGGACTGGTAAACTGGGCAAATGCCTGTTGGCATACCTGGGAACTCTTGCGTTTTGCCTGGGGAATTCGGGTGAATCGCTTCTCTGGGTTTCCAGATCACCATGGAGAAACTCTGAGTTGCAGAAGTGGCGGGCCGCACCTCGACTCTAGTGGGCCATTTATGTCAGCAGACCACCCACCAATGTCAGCGGGACCTCTTGACATCAGGAGACCCCCACTGACCTCAGCAGGGCTGCCTACCCCATTCCAAAATGGGAGGGCTCCGGGTAGGCGGAACCAGAATGTCCCCAGGTATTCTTGTGGGTCGATGGCCAACAGCGCCATACGCTCACGAGCTGGAGCAGCAAATCAGATGGTGCAGTGTGTGTGTGTGTGTGGCCACTTGCTGTATATGCCTGGCCGCATACACTATGTGAGCATAAAAGCATCATCAGGAGGCCACTGGCCTTAAAGTGCCAGGGCCGTCTGGTACTGTTACGAAATAAATGCTAGATAATATACAATTCAAATGGCGTAGGCCTATTCTAACACTTTCATTTTATATAGGACACATAAAAAAATAGCAATAATTATTTCTAATTCTATAAACCATTAGAAATAAAAAATGTAGCATCCATGTTACATCTTAAGTAAATGGTATACCCAAGTATACTATACACATACTTTTAATCACATGCGCTGCACAGGCCATGTTTCACGATGTCCATGTGGTGTGTGCGTCGTGAAACTAGAGCCAGAGGACATATATCCAAAAAACAGAGGCTATCCACCGCACAGGCTGACCCAGCATGTCTGCTGCTTTTTTTAATGAACTATGTTAACGTCTGTGGTGTTTCTAATCAGAGGTTGACCTAGAGCTAGTGGCGCCTGGGTACAGTATGTTTTCGATAACCTCCATAACTAAAAAACATGCACATATTAACACGCAAACTCACTCTAACACCCACTCTAACATCATACACACAGGGGAGGGGTATCACCTTGTGCCCCAGGAAGCAGAGTAATTACCTGGCCCCTTGCACCCTCCCAATAACTAACATACAAACTAGCACACTTACACACATTCCCTTGTACACATGCATACTTACACATACACTCTATTAGGACCTACTTCGGTTGCACTGCCTTGATCACAGCAATTCTCTCCTTTTCCTCATCCTCTGCATCAACGGTAAGTCCAATTTCAGGCCTTCCTTATGTAGCAGGGGAATCCATGCCTGTTGTGACCTAGTCTCTGCCTACATTAGACTGTGGTCCTGATCCTATGACCAGCGCTGCCTTAGCAGGACAGTCTCCGAAGTTCCTAGCCTCTTCACTCTTCCAGTCTCCGCACTACCAGTTATCTACACTAAGCGTTACACACACCCTCTAACACACTTACACTAAAACATACTTACTCCATCATACACCACTCTATCACTCACAACTCACATATTACATATTTGATTATGTCAAATGTGGTTTATTATATATAACATATCAAATATTTATATGTTTCATCTTAATAATGATTGAAAGTTCTTATTCAATCCTTCTGACATTTTTTTGCTTCATATAATTTGTATTTTGTTTTCGATATTAATTCCAATACCCCGTGGCATTCTGTGGCCTACTACTAGCCACTGCTCTGTGGCTGGTCAGGGATATTTTGATCCCTCTTCAAACTGGCTCATTCACTTTATGGAGTTTGTGGCAAGTTGACACAGTGTCTCCTCTGTACACGTCCTTCTGAACCAGAGCACAGAGATGTGACATAAAGTCAGGGTGCTCAGAACACAGAAAGCACGATGTAAGGAGAAGATCTTCAGGATATGCCCTGGGAAGCAGCTGAGAGATCTGCCTAGGTCAGCCTTATGGCAGGAACCCTGGTAAGTGCAGCTGCCGGTACCTACTGAGTAGTTCAGCATCATCTTGGCACAAAGTATGAGTTTCAATCAATGATGGAGAATGGATGCTCTGTCCAGACAACTGCTTGTACCCAGTTAATTACCTCCTCCATCACTTACCTGACACATGGAATGAGAAAATTTAAAGAGGAAAAGGAAATGTTAACATGTCAAAAAAGGCTCTATCCTATGAAATAAGGATGGTTATTTAACTGAAAACTTTCTCAAAGGAAATTCAGGAAGCGCTACCATGAAGAAGATTTTTCCTTATACTTTCTAGAATTTTGATCTTCAATACGATTTAAAAAGTTGTTTATCGCTTCTGAAAATGCACGCTTCAGTGTTCAGTCTGCCTTGCAGAATGGCTGAAAAGTACTTTGCTGTTAAATTTGTGATGGGACACGTTGAGTCTCAGCTGGGGACATGTCTAAGCATGCAGCTGTATAATAGCCTACATCTAAATACAGTGTAGACAGGTGTCAGACAAACCCAACGCAAGTGGATGAAATTATCCAACAGCCATGTGCTGTCTACACTAAAGATGGTGTGCTCATCCAGAGTACATCAAGTTCCTTTCCACTGGTCTTGGGCTTTCATGGTAAAGCTCTAGGTTTGACCTTGGTCTGCTGACTTCCCTAGTCGTTAGTATGTATTGCTGTCTGCCTATGGTTCCTACTTTGGCTACTCTAAATATATGTCAAGTAACTCATCCGAGGCTAGCTAGTCCTGTACACATTGAACAGTGCAACCTCACACCACATTAGGTAGTATAATATTTCTGGTGAGGTGGAGTATCCTATGTTTTCATTCGGAGAACGAACTTATACAACCAATTGTCCGCCTTTTATGACAAAACCTATAGTTCCTACCAAAAAAAGAATCCCTTAAAATGTCTACGCTAGTGCTAGTCAAGATCTAATAGTACTACTTCTGAAGAACAATGAGACAAAACAAGATCTTCTTCATCCACATATTTTATGTAGCTTTCTATGATCATATACATCTTCTTTGGGTCCTTAAGTCTTTACCACAAGGTGGTAAGAAAGATGGTCATTTCACTCCATAAATATCAACGCATCTTAATGCCAGACTCCATTACATATGGCACCAGGAAAACTTGAGTAACAATCCCTTGTGTTAAATACGTCTCATTCAGATTAACAAAGGGGTCAATTGGGTTTCTGTTACTGTTCCTTTAATAGAGGATGTACTTGTAATGCACAAAAACCCCACTGAAAATGATAAGAACTAACTGTTCCCCCTAGATCTATAAAGGGCACAGCTATAACTACAAAGATGTATTGGGGAATATTTGTATTGCATCATGTGGCATGTGTGTACACAGGGTATCTTTTGAAAGCGATACCAAGTGTCCCATGCATTCGACAATAAAACCTATTATAGACGTGTTAGCTGTTACCCAGTGTAATTGAGCACATGCTTGAAATACTTAAGCCTGTTTTCGGTATTTCAAATGGTAAAGACTTCTGTCAGTCTAAAAAGGCTTTTGAAGCCTTTACCCTCCCCCAGAGGAACTTTCAGGCATGAGAACTTTACTTTAGTCTAAGAGAAGAAAAATATTTGTTAAAATAAACTGCCGAAAGCGGCCAGGGCTTGACTGGCAATGTTGTGGAGACCCTGGCACCCGATGCATAGGATGCAATTGGATACGCGCGGATATACCAGTCCTGGTCTGACAGCAGCAGATATGTATTCGTTTTTCAGGAGTGAATTATTTTTCAAATTTATGAATTCATGGAAATATAGAACCTCCATATCACACTTTCTCCTTTTGGGCTTCAAAGACAGACCCAGTCAGACTCAGCTGGTCGTCTGGCAGACTCGGCCGGTGGCTGATGGTGCTGCACACTTACTGGCGCTCCTTCAGTGTGATGGCTGCTGGCCACACTTTGCAAGAGTGTAAGAGAGTGTTGTGAAGTCACATTACTTGGCAGCAGTAGGCCTAGAAGTGACACTTTTCATCCCTAGTCTGGCCATGCTTGAAGTGGTCTGCAAGCTCATCAAAGCCAAAGATGCTTTTTGGAAACAAACCTTCTTGCAGAGAGAAGGACTTGGCATGGATGACAATTCAGGGGGTCCCCATTCAGACATGCAAAGAGGTCATGCAGAAAGCTGAAGACTCTCCTTCTGACCATATGTTGTTTTATGGTCTATTTCCAGGGATGCTCACGGAGAGAACTTTTAAAGGAGCTTGGCGGAGAATATTCTATACAAGTGATGCTTTATGGTTTGGCTGGAGTCACCTGGAGAGAGGGACTATTCCACTCCATCAAAGACAGTCTTGAGGCGTAGAACTTGTCCCACTCACTATCCTGGCTCAGTAACTCATTCACCCATATATTACCCCCAAGCCAACTCCATTGACCCTCTCCCTGCCACAAAACTACCCCTAGTCACACGCATACTCTTAGTACTACAATCACACAGTGAACAAAGGAAATGGAAACATTTTTGCAACAATTGTGTTGCACTGTTTGTAGTGCTGGTGAATTAGTGGCTATTGCAGCATTTACTGATGTATGATTGAAATTGGTTGTTACGATGCGGAGCCCAGAGCATGTTGTATGAGAAAACATAACAACTGTATATGATAACGTTCGAGTAGATATTTGACTGATTCCAAATCAAAGATTGTTCTCACAATACAATACTTTTTTTCTGTCTGGGGGGAAAACCTTTGGATATAACTACATTCTTTCCTGGTAATAATTAAAAGGAATTGTTGGGCAGTTTACTGAAAGAAGTTGTCGTGGTCATGTTTTATAGAATAATTATGTAGCTTTCTAGCAAATACCCCACAAATTACTAAAGTTTCTAAATTACTAAGTATTTACTTATATATTTTGTGGTGTATATTTTTTAGCAATCTAATAACTGAAACAAAGGTCCGATTGATGAACCTTTGCTCCGGCTAAAAGTCATATTAGGAACCCAGACCAATGATGTGGAGTAAGCAGACAAGAAAGATGATATGCTTGGAAGAATTTGGGCTGGTGCAAGGAGCATGAAGCCCACACAAGCAGTCATCTGATCTGCTGCGTTTAACTACCAAGAACTGCTATCGGTTTCTGCTTCCCTCGTTTCCCTGAGAAGATAGTCCACCGCCCAATAAATCAAAAACTGGCTTAATCAGTAATTTTTATATACTAGAAAAGTTGATGCAATCAAGATTGGTTTGATTTCAGCTATAATTAGAAACCTGTATATAGTCTTTAGGATGCCAAAATCGGGGGATCGGTTGCTCTAGGAGATTTGCATTAGGAGTGTACATACTCTAAGATTAATCCAGATCATGTTCTGGCTTAACACTACAGATCCAATCTCGTGACACAAATAGAACCCATACCCATACATGTAAAAAGACACATACACACCAAAACAACTCTAGATGGTGCGTGGACCAAAATAGGTGGGGAATATGTTGACAATGGATGATAAGAACAGAAATCAATCAGAATGATTGTTTTTTGAAGTAGAGTGGACTGTGCTCCTTCCAAGCAACTCCCAATGTATTTCCGACCTTACCTCTAAAAATATGGCGGTGTAGACACATTCCTAATCATGCCTAATAGCAAACTCAGTATATTTGCTTTCTGTGCTTGTTGACCAGACGTGGACTGGCCATCGGACACACCTGGCAAATGCCCAGTGCCTTATAATGCCTCCCACCCACCATTAACGCTGCTCAGGCTTGTGGCCGCTTGCTACATTACTACTGCTGATGTAAAAGTGTACCATGCTTATGATTTATCAGTCCCTGGCATAAAAATGTCTGGGCACCACACGTGTATTCATTGCGATTTCTCAACCATCAGGGTTCTTTTTTTTATAGACGATACACCATGGCGCGCATAAACATAAGGGGAAAAGAATAAAAAACAATAGTGTAATATGTAAACACAAATAATATTATAATGTGGTGTCTGATCCACTCACAAGCGGCTGAACAGATTCTTTTCATCTATAACCAGTAATATACTTATAAAGATGCATTATAAGGGTAACCACTGGCTTGATCTTAGATCAATGTAAAAGTCACATTTCACAAAATTCTAACTTCTTGAATTCTGTATCAATTACAGTTGTTTTTCATCAGTCCAATCATGGACCTATTCGGTGCTAATCGAGTACTGAATGAATCTAATCACCATAGTTTCTTTAGATGTGCATATATTAATGAGTCAATGGTGTATCTGGAAAAGCAATGTAGAAACAAAGATATACAAAGTACATCATTTGTTGGCCACTGGCCTTAAAGTGCCACGGAACTCTTTTCTTATAACAGTCCGACAGGATAGCATGTGTTCCTCGAGGTGTTGAACTACAACTCCCATGATACCCACTGTTGAGCAACAAGACTCACACGCTCACCCGGCTTATGGTTTTCTTTGTATAGGGATCATGTAAATTAAATCACAGAGAAAGGCATGCTGTATAGAGCTGATGTATGTTTAGGGATGATATTGGCAAGTTTTTTCCAGGACACGTCTAAAGTGCTGCCCTGCACTATGCATTTAACATGAACTAGGCCGGAAACTATGAAACGTATATGTGTGTCCCCTAAAAAAACGGCCAGTACACAACCATATGTATGGTCAAAGTCCTATGTGTTCGCCTAGATTTCTATGTAGGCCACAATATTTAATGGCCAGGTGCAAGTCCTGGAAAAGAGCCCATTTCAAGCACTCTACATAATGTAAGTTCTGGAGAACATTGCTGGAAGGGCGCTATATTTCTAAGAACATTGTGTGAAGGTCCTGCCAGGTTCACCTGCCGCTTCTCACTACATGTCCAGAAGGATGATGTCCATGCAGAGGTCACTCTGTCTGCGTCGCACCTAAGACTTAAAATGTAGAACGTATGATAAAGGAAAATTCTTGTAAATTTTTAAAACTATTTAAACATAAAGTCGGTCGGTAAGTGTGAACCACATAGGCTACCTGCGGTGGTGACCACACAAAATTCTTCTGGTGGCAGAATGTGGGCAATGTGGCCACACAAGGGTAATTCTGCTCTACCCTACTGAGTGCCACGTAACGCACAGTATCAAAAGCAACTGAACAAAGCCACGTCGATACTCAAAGAGTAATAAAAGTTAATATGAACATTTTTAACTTGAAAGAAAGTTAGATCTCCCCACGCTTAATGTCAAAGCATAATGTAAATGTACAGAATGTTAACTAGCACACAATTAAAATGCCATCAGCAAGGTTGTTTCGTCTTATGGCACCAATGACTTTTTATGTCTTCTGAATAATAATTGAGATTTCATAAATGAAACCAGAATAGGAATGAAAATATCTCTTTAATTAATGAAACAAGACGTCAAGATGAAATATGCATAACAATGTCACCTTTTAATGTTATTGTTTTGGATTTGGTTTGAAATTAAGGGCAAGGCACAGATACGGCGTTTTGTTTTTAGTTATTTTTATTTTTTATGTGTTATTCCATTATTAAGCCACTTTTTTGGCAATATATATATACCATCACCTGTGTGTATGATAGCCCCCACAACCCTTGCGGGTTAGGTTGGTGCTACAACAGTGGACTTTATGTCAGGACTGGTGATCAAAGAAGGCACAAGACAAAATTTCCATCCTTAACTAGGTCCCCAGAAATAGAGCCCCCCACATTGCAAAGGTGGGTGCTGTCCAGTGGGACCCCCAACACCAGCTCTTCCAACCTACTCCAAGCCCAGGCATAACGCCGTGGGCTTCGCTCCTTCATCACCTAGCTGACATAGACAGCGTGTGAGAATCACGACGGAGTAGAATAGCTGGCCAATAAAGGTAGGTGTGCGTATGTATGTTAGTGTGTAAGTATCTTACTGAATGTGTGTGTGTAACGATGTTAGTCTGTGTAAGTATGTTACTGTATGTGTGCGTATATTAGTACGTGTATATTTGTGTGTATGTTAATGTATTATAGTATATGTAAGCATGTTACGGTATGTATGTGTTCGTATGTGTGTGTCTGTATATATGTTAGTGTGTCAGTATGTTACTGTGTGTGTCAGTACATATGTTGAAATGCATAGGTATACTATACTTATTGTGTGTCTAAGATGAAATTGGGGGCCCCACATCCATACATCCAGCAGGTGGCCCCAGCATTATTTGTTATGCTTACAGTTTTATTGCCTGACTCTTGTACCTAGAACACAGTACTTTATCATAAAAATAAAATCATGGTGAATGATCTCAAGATCTTGGTGAGTGGTTACAGTTACTGTTCTACAAAATGATATAAATGATTTTTATTTTTATTTTTTTGAGAGCCACTATTCTGAAAATGTATGCGAACAAATTTAGCGTTTGGGGTGGATAAGTTGCATGTATTTCACCGAAAACCTTGACACGTAAATGAAATGCTTTGTTTTCACTTCGTTTAGATCTTGGACAGACGGTGTGATCTTCTGCGCCACCTACTGGACCAGAAGACCTGGATTTAGGAGAGGCCAAAATGAAGATACAGAGTAGGGCTTTAGGTACATAGAATTAATCAGATTTAATTGAGTGATAAGGGGAAAGACAAACCTATTGTTAACCCCAGAAGTCATGGGAGTAGGTTCTCACTGCTTTTAGCAAACAAATATGCATTGGACTACCAGTTCCATAATGCCAGTTCCAGGGTAGTGGGCATGTATAATACCTAGACCTAAAATATATACATTTCCAAGCAATGGTATAACAAACAGTTGTCTATTTGTCACATATT
The DNA here is from genome assembly GCA_009364415.1 of Spea multiplicata. Classification (NCBI taxonomy): domain Eukaryota; kingdom Metazoa; phylum Chordata; class Amphibia; order Anura; family Pelobatidae; genus Spea; species Spea multiplicata. The sequence goes on along the minus strand of VKOC01016603.1, from coordinate 58,268 downwards.
GTTCAGAAGATTAACAAACATCCCAACCATCCCATTTTTCAGGCCAAGGGTAGACTAGACACCAACATTGCTCATGGCAGATATTTACTTGGGTCTGTGGTGGAGAATTTAATGATGATTTATGGACTTTCACAAATCTTGCTACAGACGCTTTACCTATCCCACTGAGCTGGACCACTTGCCCGCTTTTGCAGGCAGTGAACATCATGGGCTGGTTGAGAAGATCCCCTGACCGGTCCAGGTAAAAAAAAATAAAAAAAATCAATCAAAGGATGTTGTAGCTTAGACCTCCATGACAGCTCCCTTGGCATATAGGGACAACTCTTCTTGCAGGAGAAGCTCACTGGGGTTGGTGCAATGAACTTTGAAGCCAGATTGTAAGCTTGTATGTTATGCTGGAGGCAGAAATATTCTTCAAAAATATTTTACACAGCAAAGCCATAGCATGCAAGCTCGTATACGCATATGGAAAGCAGCTAGAACATGCATCCCAAATGCCTATATGAAGACTGTTTTGTCCTTAGGCATCCACGCTCTACTTTCAGATACTGACAAGTTACCTAACCAGGGAAAATAAGGGTTAGGCAACTATTTCCTAATAGTTACAACACATATAGAAATAGCAATGAGACCACAATGTCCTTTAAGGGTCATAGCTTCCAACAGTCCTGAATTTGCTAGGTCTATGAAAACTAGGCTTATGTGCCGAAGGTAGTCTTGCTTATTGGGATGGTTAGAGATCAATGAAGAACATATATATATATATATATATATATATATATATATATTATACATACACACGCAGGGACTCATTCACTAAACAGGGTTATGTTCGAGTCTTGGGGTGTGTTACCCTTATCAAACTTATTGTGTAAAATGTGAATGTAGCCATGTCTGATCAAGGCGTTTAGATGAGGAATGGATTTTACTTACACTTTCATTTATAAGCATGTCTTTAAGGTTATACCGTGATATACTCATACGCCGCAGACATTCTGAGCTCCTACAATAACGAGATATCAATTAATATCAGCAGCCAAAATGCTTGTCTTCAGGCTCCAAGAGCCAGGCATCCGTACCATAAAACCAGCATCACGTGTGAGGTGTAATCAACGCACACTCGTTCCCGACCAACGGTTTATTCAGTACGGCGAGCCAAATTATTGTAAATAAAAAAAAATTAAACCAAAATTTGACGTCACCAGCAGAAATAGATCATTCCATAACTAAGACTTTATTTTATTGTTTTTATAAGTAAAAAATAGATAGATATATCCCCGTTTTTTCAGTACATTTCAGCTGATGTAAGATTTCCATGTTCCCTTATACTTTTATGATCAGTTCATTCTATTTTTCTATAATACCCAATGAAATAATTTAATTTGGACACATTTTAAACAGGAGACAGAACCGTGCATTACGACATATAATGGTACTGCATTCAAAACAGGTTTATTTACAGACCCCGATTTCAAGTAGATTCTGTGTATAATACAGAGCGGTATTGCGCCTACCGATAAAAATCAGAAACAGAGGTACCGGGAAATAATTTATGATTGCGAACATCATCCTTGATAAACTTGCCATTATAAGAAAAGGCTTCATTTATTTTTTAACTAAATAAAGACATCTTAATGGGTGTTTTGGGGGGGGGGTTCTAGGAAGCCATCTAGACTACAGTCACCTATATTATTGAACGCCTACATCACATAGGAGAATGCATTGTAACCTATTATATAATGTGCTATAAACCTACAATGCTTAATATTCCAGTAGTCAACAATGCCACATGCAAAGTGTGTCGGGGTGCTTGCTTGTTCCCACGGAATACTCCGCTCAACAGCAGTTAAAGTATAAAATTCTCGATTTCTAGCCGAGCATCATGGGAATTGCAGCCCACTGGCTACCCCTGCTTTTTAGGTAAGGTAGTATCCAGCCCGGACTGGCCATCTGGCAAACCAGGCATATACCCGGTGGGCAGCTTTGCCCTAGTCCCGTTCATGCGGTAGATCTGGCCGTCCAACATGCGACCACAGGCTAGACACACACATCAGGTATAGGTGTATCCAGAAGGTGGACATCCATTTATCATGGACGCCTGGGCCGATGGTATTTTATAGAAAATATATGAGATGCCAATGGAGCTCCCACATGGTTTTGCCAATTAAAAGGTTTATGCCCGATCCATAAATTTAATGCATTAAAGGCAGAACTTGAAAATCATACATTACTTATAGGTATTATTTATTAGCAAACAAAATAAATGTAGTAGGTACGCACATTTATAACATAACCTTAATTTAAGGATCGTTAATGATCAAAAAGGGGGCTGATTTTTTACAGCAAAACATAATTTGGTCCTGCTAGACTCCATGAATAATACTACAGCACACACAAAAAAAAAAGAAATGGCACTTGGTAACTAAATAAAAATGTGCCTATCATCTGGAAAAAAAAATTACAAAAAAATGTATAAAAACAACAATTCTATATGTCAGGTTTTCTTGTTCCGATATAGCGAATAGATATTTTCGAGGAAAATAAAGTCCATAATATGTCATTATATGCGGTTCCCTCACAATGTGCAAAGCCAGGTTTCCTAAGGCACTCTAGGCAGCTGCCAAGAGGACTATGTGTAGCAGATCCTATGATACTAATCTTTCTTGGGGGAGCTTTTGGAATTTTTACCTAGGGGCCCCTAGTAGTAAACGAGGCCCTGAACTTGGCATTCTCTGTAGAATAGCCAAAATGGCTCAGTCAAAATCTTCCCTTTATGAGGCGACTATTGTACGCCATCAAGACATCAGGACAGATAGTGCAGCATTTGCATTCTCAAAATTAAATTTCCCCATCTTATTTAATTGTTATCGACCCCCTCGAATCTCAGAGAGACACGATGGTACTTTATATAAAAAGTGGTCACCAAGAAAGGAAATTGATTAAAATTTAGCAGCCAGCCTTTCTGGGACCTTCTCAACAACATACTAAGATTTCAGTAGACGTTTCTATCTCACTGCATCGTTTTGTCCCTTTATTCAGTTCTTTGTCTCTATTGGTTGATTGACAATAACTTGGATCACAAAGTCTCTCTGGATCTTCGTTTCTTGTAGCTTCATTCGGTCTGTGAGAAGTTTTCCAGAAAAGAACCAGCGCTGCGAGCAAGGCTCGATGCCCTCTACTGCATGCAACTGCTTCTTCAGCTGGCCAATGGTGTCTACCATACTTGCATTCAGTTTAACATCATTTCCGGTGGAAAGACGAACTTTGAGTTGGAATTCCCTTCTGGCATTAGGAGCTGGATCTGGAGCGTCTGTTCCGTCTTCTTCACTCCTTTCCGTAATAAGGTTAACCGGAGGAGCAAGGCAATACACAGGCAGCTGGTACCGAGTTCCCAGTTCATCATAGCATTCTGTCAGTGATCCTGAAATTAAAATGTATTTCATACATTATATCAACTCAACAGAACCACGTACTTATGAATAATTGAGTATATCAACATAGCATAGCTTAAGAGAAGTGCCGGCAGACCATCTCGAAGCACGTGGTTGAAGATGTTTACTTATGATTATTATAATTTCTTTAGAAAATGCTAAAAATGAATATAGTTACATTATATCAATCCTGCTTTTTTGTTTTTACAACTAAAGCAACAAAAGTTGTTGGATTGCTGTGATTCGGCTTGTGTTATGGACTGGAATAGTAAATAAATTTAGGGATTTTTTTTATTACAATTAGATTAGGAAATTAAAAGTGTAAACTATACTTCTATGAGCTGCTTATTTAGAGCTAGATCTTTTTTAAAATTTCAGGTAGAGGGGATTAATTTTAGACAAGATCATTTCTGATGTTTGGAATTGTGAAGTTCATATCTGCTAATTTTTATATATTTTTTTCCTTTATAAATGAAAGCTAGCGGAGGACTGCATAAAGATGTTACATGGTAATTACAAATATTGGACCTCATTACTATTGGATTTGGATAAAATATATATATTTTTTTTATAAGGATCGTGTTTCATGTGAGATACCAATCTGTTTTTTAAAACATTGAAATATCATTCCAGGAAACTGAATAAAATGTATTAAATATCAAATCACGGCTAAAAATAGTTTGCACTTAAAGTATATGGGGCGACTGGATATTATCTGCCATCATTGCGTTGTGTGTGGAGCAGTAATAGAACGCATTGATCTCTATATTCATCTGGCAGGTCATATAGTTGAAATGTATGCGCATAATGTATTGAAAAAGTAACAAGCCTATTTTTATGTAAAAAAAAAAAAAAAAAAATTAAAAAGGCAACATATTAAAGAGATTTGTTTCTAGAAACAAAAGAGTCAGGTTTTTACCGTGAATCAGTTACACAGTTTACATGGCTACAATCATATAAGTAAACATATCATGCTATACAAGTACCAGTCTAACTACATACCACACGTTTTACGAAGATGACATAATCATTATTTGTTAAATAAAAGCATGCAGGAAAAAAATATTAGTGGAACGGTCTGGTGGCCAAAAATTCTCACTGAGTCCTGCACATTTACTAACCTTCCTTGTAATCTTTACATGTATTGGACCTGTGAATGACTGCATCATCCATATTACAGGCAGGGTGTGGATTAGCCACGGGGTTGGTAAACTACATACCAAAACTGTAATTCATATTCTGTTTTTAGTAACAGGCTAGGCGTACTTTCCACACACGCTAACACCTATTGCTCTTTGTATCCCTATCAGCTATCAAACATTCACAGACCTGGAAGAGATAAAGCTACAGAAACCAATGATAAAGCTACAGCTGTAATACGGACGGTTTAATTCAGGGTGGACAATTAAATAAAACTAGACTCAAGGGGCGAGTTAAGCCTGATGTTAAACCCCAAAGCTTAGTGAATGGATTCTATGAACCCTTGAACCTCTGCACTAAGTGTAAACGTATGGCGGACGTACCATGAGGTAATGTAATGCTTGCACCATCTACGATGGCCTGTGCCAGCTCGTGATCGTTGGCTTCCACCGCGTACGCCGCAGCCTTTAAAGCATCCCAGATCTCCTTGCGCCCCTCAAATGCCGGTGCCGTGTCCCAAAACTCATCCCGCTTGCTGCGCAATTGCCCATCTGTCATCGGGTAGTCGCTTTTCCATCTTGGCCTCTCCTTTTTCAATGGCTCATTGCGAACTAATAAGATAAATAAAAAAAAATCATTGAAACACTTCAATTACGAAATGTTATCGCAAGCAATTGATAAAATCAGCCTTTTGTGTTGCGTTTTCTATGGAGTAATAGATAAAAGAGTGAGTAATCGGCCTCGAATCAAGTAATGGGGATCATGAGTCGGTCAGAGAGATCAGAAGAACTCCCCTGACCAGCTCACTGAGATGTTTTTGCAGTTTCCACATGGCCTCCTTGCATCACTCTGAAGTTGTGCACCAGGATATGACATCATAACATCATTTCCTGGCATTCTGATTCAATGTGTTGCAATGAGGTACAGGAAATACTTCTCAATGAAGGTCTCCCATTTTGGGAAGCTGAAACGTTGGGGACTGTTTTTAGATCATGCTGTGTTTGCATGCTACAAATTTAAGCCGGACGCTAAGAAAATCAAATACATTCCAAGGACGCGTTCGCTTACAGCCGTTTCTTACCCGAGGCAGAATAAAAATACACAACTCGGCAATGTATCAGACCTTATAGAAAAAGGGAAACTGTAGAAAACTAGACTTTCCACGTGCAATATATTACTTTTTTTTTTCCGCATTTTTCCCGCATATATATATTTTCCATGCTTTGCCAAACCATGTATATTAGGGTTGCTCAGAAGTCCATGACATGATGGAGCAGAAACAAGAGCTTCCCTGTCCCGCCAAACCCGAGTATCCCTTATCTGAAACATTTTCGGATCATTTTGGATAATGAATTTCCAGATAAGGGATACTTCTTAATCAAGAATTAAGCAAATCATTTCATATAGACATTTTCTCAGGTCGTAAGTCCTGAGAAATGCGTACGTCACTTTCTTCAGTTGCGACACATACCTAAGTATGTGTGTTTAACCCAAATCGCAATCACCCTTAGGAATTCAGCCTTTTTCAAGCACCAGAAATCAAACACTTATTCGCATCTTATCAAAAAAAATATTAACTCTGTACCCACAAAACAAACCTATTTGCTTGAAAACCAAAATCAAAGTGCTGTATTCTAGGCCTGTGATCATATGGATTACTTCAAATCAAATTATGCAGTTAAAAGGAAAGTTTAATGTCCAAGACACCTCCGCTATAGAAGAATGGGTATTTAAATACCCCTTATAGGCATTTTTCCAAAGCTCACTAAAAAAAATGGATTACCTGATCTAGAATGTCCCTCCTCCATTGTATAACTATTCTTACCACCAATTGGCTGCTTGAAGAGGCCAATCAGTGGCAGGAAAACACTCATTGAAATCATTGGGAGCGCAGGCCACACAAGTGCAGCCAATCAGCAGTAAGAAAAGCTAGATTCTAGTTCAGGTCAGCTTGTTTTTTTCTGTTTTAAAGCCTGCATATTAAAGTGATCAGAGTACATTAATCTTCATAAAACTGTCCCTTTAAATACATTTAACACATTTATCTACAAATTATTGAATATTGTACAGTTTCTTAATAGCATAGGAATTGTAAAAGTTTACTTCAAAATCACATTTTTGGGGGGTAAAATATTAATTATGCTTTTTAGCACAAAAAAGCAGCAAATATACACTTAAGTATCTGCAGTTCCCCCCCCCCCATGATGTGTTTTCAGATGAAATACAAACTTTTTTTTTTAATCTATTACTATGGCGGCGGCAGTGTTAGTGTGGCAAGACATTTAAGCATTGTACTATATGAAATAACTCATAGTAAACACTACCTTCAACTGAAAAAGCATGGCTCGTCAGAGTAAAGCGAGTAATTGAACAATTATGTTGAATAAAGCAGAGTTAAGTGGCGATAAACGTGTCCAGATCCCCTTGATATGAACTGAAACAGAGCTACAGAATTTACGCACACACATTATACACACACATACACCTATACATTATCAGTCATTATTAAAATGTATACAAATGTGCTGCATAAAATGACACTGTATGTCACTGTATAGCATGTACTATATTACAAAGCAGGCGTCTTTCACCTGGATGGTCCTGATGCGGACTTCAGATAGTAAAGTGTTCAATTCAGCAGAGCTGGTGGAGCCCTTGAAATGTAAAGATATATAAACCACTCCTGACTGTGTGTAAATTCGCTTATAAAACGGAGTAATATGGCTCCTTTTAATAAACCGGATTTATTTTTGCAATAAAACATTAATTAGGATGTTTGTGTTCAATATCATAGCCTTTCCGTGGTACTGAGTTTCCAAGAAATCATTATTTGTGATAATCGCTACTCTGTTCCATAATATATAATAATAACCTTACAAGAAATATTATATCCAGAGACATGCAGCACGGTGCACATTATTACAGTAGCTTCTCTAATTCAGACCATAAAAATGTGCCAATAAAAGGCACGCGTAGCCTATAATTATTTTTTTTTTTTCCTAATCACTCAACACTTTCTAAAGTTACACAATTTGTTGTTTGGACTTGGCAACTACACAAGCTCGTTATAAGCCAATCTGCCAATAGAAAGAGAGAAAAGCATTGGATAGCTTATTTTTAATCACCCAGCTGGAAACGACTAATGAACTAATTAACTAATGAAAAAATGAAAAATGAAAAAAATTACCCAAAATACCACGTGATTGACAAACATGGCGGGCTCCAGGTCTGCAGATAAAGGGAGTTTATTGGAGCGAATGGAGGTTGTCTATGCTGATCTCCATTACTGTATACAGCACTGGATTTTATGCTCTAGGTGAAAAATACTTTTTCCCCGTTGGACTTCCATGGGAACGATTGAAATACATAGGGTTAGGGATTTCAGAGACACCTGTAAAATCTGGATTTAGACTCGCTACAGAAAACAGAAGCCCCAACAATTACACAGCTCTTCTTACAGTCCCTACGTTTAAAGGGAATGACAAAACAAGAACCGATGGACTAAGACAAAACCCATCCATTAGGTAAAGAGGGTCCGGCTCACATTGCAACAATGTAATCCCCTGTCCCAAACCCTGATAAATCAAATAGCTTCACATCAATAGGGGTGGCATGGAGGCTCCATGTCTATGTCCAGGTTCACAGGGGGTGAAAAAAATTACTTTACCGATGCGATGGTAAATTGGCCTTGTGTGGGGCTCTCATCGGAGACCTACTTAAGCAACACATATTTGGCTGAGACACGCTAGCTGTTTACTAACAATCGTCTTGGGAAACTTCCCCGCGGGCCAGATACATGTATGCAACAACAACGACGAGACCTCAAAGAGAATTTATATTAAAAATAAGATATATACATACACTATGGATCGTTACCCCTCAGCATGTCCTCTACCAAAGAAAATATATATAATATATAAAGATAATGGGACAATAAATACCCATTTTAGGGTAAGATGCCACATTATAATTCGGATATTAATGTGTATACACACACAGGCCATCACAATCATACAAGAATGATCATTATCGGGGGGGGCAGTTCAAAATAAGTCTGAACTCGAGTTTACTGCACAAATTATGGGTTGGAGTCATAAATGAGTATAATGACGCTAAAGGCTGCTAGTGGTAATAATGCGCACCCCATAGAGCCTGACGACATGAGTTTTCCATATTGGATTACTTTGGACCATTAAAAAACAACATGCCAGGGAATTGCCAGCCTTGTTTAAACAAGATCTTTGGCGCCGGAGTCCCTTTTGGCATTAATGACTTTCCACGAATTTAAAAATAACTAGATATGTTATAATATCTAGTCGCAGGGTACGACTGCCAAGCTGCGTTTTGGATATGCGTTCCTGTCATGGATCCCTAAGTCCGTAGCGGAATCATTTTTCAAGTTACAGAACCGATACAACTTAAGGCAACCCCCCGGACCTCCCTAAAGCCAAAGACTATAACCCATCACCCTCAGTCAGCCTTTTGGTACACTGGATCCTGTGTGTCAAGAATTGGCAAGTAAAAACCATTAGAATAAATAAAATTATAAAGGTAAAACTCACTTCACTACTCATTATGTAGGTCCGATTTAATTTCTCCTGAAAGAAGATCTGAGTTTGGAAAATTAGATCGACTCTCTAGATTGTAAGCTCTTTGGGGCAGGGACCTCCTTCAAATTATTCATTCTTGCGCTCTAGATTAATTTGCAAGCCAGACGCTTGTATCAGCTTGTCCTAGTCTGACAATTCTAGTTTTGGCATTGCCTTCAAAATGTATGTATTGTAAAAATTGTTGATGCTGTATAGATGGTAAAAATAATAATAACAGCATCTACTTTTCTTTTACCTTATGTAATTTAAAAAAATAATAAACAGACCCTATATGAATATATTTAAATCATTAAATCCACAGTGAATTTCATCAGACCTTACTTTTTTATTGGGAATATGCCTTTCAGACAAGGTTTTGTGTTAACCAGGAAACCGACGCATTTTATGGAGTGAGCTTTTCAGACTAAAGGCTATGAGATATAAAAAGCTCTGGTGCCTGAAGCATGAAATGCTATATGACGCATATCATTTTGTTGAGGAAATAAGATGTTATAAGACATATTATGTAATGCCCGATAAGAAAACTAAATACGAAAAAAGAAAACAAATACACAAAAATGACACTAAGGGAAACTCCAGGTGTCGAAATACTAAAGTCAATTTTGTAAAGAATGAAAAGAGGTGTATACTTCTTCCGCAGCACTTGATTCCTCTCTACCTACAATATAACATAACCTACAATATAACATAACCTACATCACGTAAGAGGTCCTTGGGTTGACGCTGAGTGACGTTTGGTTAATGGAAGCCAAGAACATGCAATTAAAATAAGCTGAGCATTCAATCCGGCGTGACATTCTATTTTCGCCAACAAGACGGGAAATTATCAATGACAAGTCCTTCGCTGTAAGTGTCACTCGGCTAACGTACTACCAACCGCTTCAAATCCTAAAAGGAAATAACAGCGCGGCTGATCTTTTCCTGACTTTTCCACAAAAATATTAAGATACAATCTTTAATAAATAAATTTTAAAAAAAAACAAAAACCCACAACTTTAAATAATAGGTAAATAGATCAATAATCGTACTCCATTATTGCAGTTATTTAGTACTATTTATCTGTCCTTTAAATTGTTGGGTTTTTTTTAATTTAAATATTGAATCTTAATATTACTAATTGATTTTGCAGGTTACTACTAAAAATAAAATTTTCGAGGGACATAACTGCAAACTAAAATTAGTAATATTATTGATTCAATATTTAATTAAAAAAAGGCATATTTTAAAGCATAAATAGTACAAAATAATAAGACTTGGTGCACTTTATTTGGCAAATTTGGATCCATAGAAACAAACTGAATTTAAATTATATATACATAGCTATATGTATCAGCGGATTATTATTATTATGGTTTTAAAAATCCTAAACAAAATAAAATAGTGTTGAGTTAATGTACCAAACACAAAGTGGTGCTATCGCATAGCAACCAATGGAATGTTGCCCCAGAAATGATTTTTATGTATACAACCGCTCCATGCCTGGCACAAGCAGGGTTAAAATATCAGATCCCCACGGTAATTAGCAGAGATGAGATATTACAGGCCTAATTCTAAGAAGACCCTAAGAAATATAATCTGATCTGAGCTATTCTACCCAAACAGATGGTATCCGATTACCCTGCACCGTCAATGCATTATTTATACGGGGGGGGGCAAAAGGTTTCGCCGACAACCACAGGGCTGGAATTCAAAGCACGGGCAAAATGGATGCAAACGCTGACCTTACACATAAAGGCGCACAAACCTTTCATCCTTAGAAGAAAATAAAAAGATGACTGTCACGGACAGGGCTATCGGCCGAGCCGCGACGTGGGAGTACGGGCGTACCAAGGGTTAAACGCCAACCAGACTTCCGGCGCGTTTGGCCACTTTCCCCGCAGGGCACCAAGCAACCACCACCAACCCCAACCAGTAACCCCAAAACTCCCAGTGTAAAACACGCTGCCACCACCAAGAACTTTAAAACCGGGCGTCTTAGGTTACCCAAAAACAATCAGACCGCGATAACTACACAATCCCCAAACTGATATCTATATAGTTAACCGCTTAGTAACGTGACGTATCTATATGTATACAAAAGGCTATCTCCAGGCTGAATTCGATTAGAGAACAAAGACAGAACTGATTAAAAATGTTTAATCTGAGCATAAAATGGGTCACAGTGCTGTTACATAAAAATGCATATAAAAAGAGACATAGACTTAAATAGTACAAGTACAAAACAGTATAAAAATAAAAGGGATAAAACAGAGTATCATACCATATTTCCTTGGAGCCTTGATGTTGTCTCTGTGATGGTAAAAACAGGCTCTCCCTTCCATTACCAATTGCCCACCTTTTTATCCCCCCTCACAAGACCACCCTTTTCCTGTTACCTGAGCAAGGGGATGGGAGTAGGGGGTTCATAACTATGACCTTCTGAAGGCGGGGTTATATCGTCTCAACTTTGGTCTGGGATCACAAAATATGTAATATAACGCCGGCCAAGCTTGGCATAATTATGACACCAGGATCATCATAATTCTCTGGTCCTAGTGATCATTTTCATACCAAACTCCACACCTGTATCAGTTGGCACAAGGACACGTTCGCATAACACTTGCTATGGACATGCCTGCATGGCGTGTTTGGGCTCCCTGAAAACAGCACATCACAGGCATAAGGATGCAATGTATGATGGGGCCCAAAAGTTATGTACTCATCATATTTTGGACATTATGCATTTATTAACGGTACCATGTGTCCCTTGATACCCTGTCTCCACACCCCAGGGAGATGTTGCCAGGATGTCTGGCCTTCCACTCTTCCACAGGCATACCTTCCTGTCCCAGGTGACAATACCCAGCATGGGGTAATCAAGTCTTATTGTGGGTTCTGGCTCCAAAAGGAAAGGTGTGAACAAATGTTACTGGACTTAGCCTCAAATCCCTTAACCCATTCAGTGCCAAGCCCCAGTTACTCATGCCATGGCATGACAATGACATTTAAAAAAGGGAAGGCAGGAGCCGTTATCAAGAGGGTAGGGAGCATGAGATATTGAGATATGGGTTAGTCAGTACTGGATGCTCGGTGAGAAAGCATAAGAGGCGACAAGCTGTAGGTTAGGCTGGATCCAAGGGTTTAAATTACATGGAACCGACCTTGAGAGCTGGAGAGATTAATCCCCGTACAGACGGAGAAGTCAACAATGCCGTGAATTCACCGGCAGCCTCCGTCTCCTAAACGGGGCATATATTCACTCGACAAAGGCCCCGGCACACACATTAACCGGACGAAAGCCCAATTTCATATAAATTCCGCTTTGTGGGTTCTTATTCGGTATATTTAATAATGGAATTATGAAAAAAGCAATAATAAAAAATATATATATATATAATTTTAGTAAAAAACTATTTTTTGGAAGTTTCCTAACCCTGCAACCTGGCTGCTATATCTACACTCACCATTGGTTTTATAACTACCACATCCACCTATGGCACTCCCTCCCTCCTTTCCCTATAGCTTGTGGGCCCTCTTTTCCTAATGTTTCGGTTTATCTTAATGTGTCGGTTCTAGTTTTGGCAGACCCTATTAAAGTAAGTAAGTATGTATGTATGTATGTATGTATGTATGTATGTATGAAGCGCTGTGTAATTGATTGATATAAATAAAAGAGAATAATAAAAACACAGCTCTCCATTTGCAGAAGTTGTCCAGCTTGTTGTCGTAATTCTGCTGGGTGACTTCATTAGCTCTGCCATAAAGCACCAGCTCAGTGTGGTGCTTGAGCAGGTAAAGCCTCCCAAAGTACCACGACTCACAACAATGTCAGCCTCCAGGTCTGCAGGCAAAGGAAGTTAATTGGAAGAAAATGAGGCCAAAGCAGCTTTTTTGACAATGTTAGAGAAATCTATATTTATTTTCCAGGGGAGGTCACAGTCATGCTTACTTGTTGGTTTTAGGGAGCTCCAAAAAGATACAAATCGGGGAAAAAAATTATTGACTGGATGAAAAATCTATAACCATGTAATAGGGCATCCCAGTTAACCACTGCTTTGCCAAACCAGAGTAGAGACCAGTGCTGGCATGCCAATTGTTATAAAATGAATTATTAAATAAGGTTTTAAAGTCTAATGCATTATTAAGCAACATTATGTCACATAATCTATAGATAGATTATGTCACATAATCTATAGATAGGAGTCATTAGAAAAGACAAACAAAAAACTGGTTGGAGAGTGCCTGGATCCACATGAGCGAAGCACGTACGGGAACATTTCCCGAATTACCCATTATTACAAAATAAAAAGGAACGTCGAGCATTCAAGCACCCAACCTGTTTAAAATAAATGTTGACATTTACGCTTACAATTACTGCACTCCATCAATGTAGTCTCCTCCGATGGCTCTCCGGAACGCGCATGATGCAGGTACATCAGGTAACATTGCAGAAGAGAAACGCTGTAATCATTTCCAATTGCTGGGTGGTAACATTGATTCATATGGGGATTGTATGACTTGCAAAAGGAAACGCTATCTCAATACAAAAACAGGCTTTCATTTTGTGTCTAGGGCAGTAGAAGAATGGGATTTAATACATCAACCTCACCAGTAAATGTATTGGAAAACTAAATTCCAACAATAAAACCAATTGAAATCCACCTAGAGGCAGATCGTGGTCAAGAACCCAAACCGAAGCATTAGTTAAAGGGTTGTATAGGGTTTCATCATATCCTAACCCCAAATCACTAAAAGGCTCAGAGGATTGGCACCTAAGATCCTCTTCCTGGTAAAAAAAAAAAGGCAAAAAAGGATGGAAAGCCCCCAAAATTATATTCTATGCGGGTTCTTGGTTGCTTTCTCTCTCCAAGCAGCATCTTTGCCAAAAGGTGCTTGTTTTTGACCTCTGGAAACGATGGTGTTGCGTGTTTTTACTTGGTACCATCCTGAAATTCACTGTTTGACGAACCATTAAGCATATTAAAAATCTGAAAATGTGTAAGAGGGTAAACCTATGTAAGCGTATATGAACTCTGTTCTTTATGTGATTAATGCAGTACTCAGTACCAGTATGTACCTGCGCGTACCTGTCCACTGAAGGCCATAATATCTCCACGTTATCTATATGAACTAAACACCTTAGAGATTAACGAAGCAGCCCGATATAATAGGAAACTCTGACACTTCCAGTTAAGCGTTTTTAATCTTAACTGTAAGTGTTGAAAATGTATCGTCAAAACTTTTACTGAAACGCAGACTAGTTTTGTTGCTGCATAATAACTCATTTTTAACACTTTATGTATAGCTGGATTTGTCCAAAAAGCGCATCGGTAGTAAGAGAATGTTGTGTTCTACACATGCCAGGGAGAAGTCAACAAAACAATACAGAAGAGGTCAAATCCCACCCCGCGGAAATCAACCAAAGTTAAACAAGAAGCTCGGTATAAGGGGTAGAGATGGAATGAAGGGCTAGTAGATGGGTATTGAGCGACAACGAGACTTCAGTTTGACCAGAAACATGCTTCTTCGTCATCATGCGTGATGTGGCCGTGTACCACCACCACTGCTCAACGCTGCTTTCCTGGCATCATCTCATGTTTAATGAGTGAAAGACCAGGACATTTCTCCACGTTAGCACAACCAGAAAACGCTACAGGAGATGCTTTCAACCTTAATCCTTTGATAAACAGGGAGAGGGGTAATAAAATATGTTGTAATATGCGTTAATTTAACCAAAAGTACTTAAAAACCTAAAATAAGACGAATTTTAGGTTTGCAACAATTTTCCCAATCTTGTGTGTTAAAGCGCTGTCATTGAAAAAGTACGGCATGCAAATTATCCATGTGGCTAAAACCTCCATACTGCATAAATCTGGAATGTAAAGTGACATGCAAAACACAGATGTAATGTCTTAATCATGGACAATTAGATGAAAAAGAATGCAAATCACTAAAGGGATCGTCAACCTACAAAAGTCACCTTGTAAAAGGCGTACCGATGATTCGCATCGAGTTATCGTGGCATGAAAATAAAAAGGTATATGCCTGACATGCCAGAAGTACCTAAAAATTAATAAATACGGTTTGGCATACCATGAAATAAAATGTAGCAGTTTTTAATCAGCGTCATTTTCCCACTTTTGTGAAAGTATTAAAGGGCAGTGGGACTGTCGTATACATACATAAAAATATTAATATATTTTACTGTTTTATTTAATGCTATACAAAAAGCGTACAGTAGCTACAAACTCTCCAATTTAGGGTATCATGACATTTTACACAATTACAAAATACACTTTAAGGCCAGTGGCTGTATACGCACGGCCGCACGCTAAGGGTTTATGCTGGAGTGGCAAATCTGGGGAGTGTGTGGCCCGCCCGGCCCTGGCGGCATCTAACCAGCCTTCAGTGATGCTACCAAGTCCACAGGATGCCGCTATTTGGTATAATGGTTTAAAAGCAGCAGGAATCAGAGGTGAGATTTCTCAGAGTAGCAGGGAGACAAGTACACCTGGTACTTATCGGCAACATCAGCGGGACCACCCATATCCCACAAGGGGGGCCTGCGTAGCCGGAGCCAGAAAGTTCCCAGGCATGCTTATATACAGCCAAGATCCTCATATAATAGAGGACGACAGTTTGGGGCAATGGCAGGAAAGTAGTGAAAATGAAAGAAAATATTATATATATATATATATTATATATATATATATATATATATACTATTATGGAAACTTTGTTATCATTGACTCTGGGAGAAGGAGAATTCCTGTCTTGTCCTTCTGAACTCATCTTTTCTACCCAGGAGAGACTTGCGATTAGCTGGGAACGGTCTGTATCTTGACCGGCGATCACTGGGTGTCTCAGATAAGTAAACATTTAAAGGTATATTTCTTATCAGACGCCGAGCAGTAACACAGAGCTGCTTATTTCTGGCACAGTATAAGACCAGCAATGTTGATTAGTGAAAAAAATGTATATTGGGTACCTGAGCAGGGCTCTTACTACCACTGGTTTCTGTGCCATTTATGTTCTGTTTACCTATTGTACAGCGCTACGGAATATGATAGCACTATACAGATCAATCAATAAATAATATCAGTCAATGAAAACAAGGTGAAAATATTATATATATATATATATATATATATATATATATATATATACATATATATATACACATACAAATACATCTGATCTTATGATATAGGATTATTTGTCCCTCCCTTCCATCTCAACCACCTTGACCACTTGGATGATAAATGCTAGCACCAGCTAGTCCTGTCTCGGTCTGGTTGCCATTGACCATTTATGTTACCAACAACACATGCTGTTGATATGTACTATAGGCCACTCATCATTGAGCCCTAAGGCAACAAGGTATAAGATTATCTAAGGTGCAAGAAAAGAACGGTATTTACAGGTAAACACAGCGTAGATTTACATAGTAACAGTAGCAGGAGCACACCTACGTTAATCAAAGACCTAGCCATTACATCTTTATGATAAGGAGTCAGGATATTTGACTAGTAGATTGTTATCTTAGCCCAGAGCTATAACATATACAAAACGGCTAATACGCAGGTGCCGGAGAACATCATGTTATGGTAGTTGTCAATAAAAAAGGGTAGTGGACGAGAGGAATGGCCTTACAGTAGAAGTTGTAGAGGTTAACAAAAGTGAGGGCTTTCTTGAACAAGACAAGGCCAAGTAAAGTATAAAATATGACTAAATCAGCCAAATGGCTGTTGCCTGCTCTTGAGTTCTATGTTGGAACGCACCACCAGCCACATCTTTTATTCCTAAGCCTCTCATTTGCCTTATGGCAAATTTCAACACTCGATACTTCACTCACAGGCCAAAAAAAACGCACGCTGTCAACGGGGCATTATCGAGGAACAATGACTGTGCGCCTGAACAGCAACAAATTAAAGGGTGACAAGAGATTACGAGCCGAGTCGAAACGATCGAAGTGAAATCTCATTACGGGGGCCCAACGAGTCCAAACGAACACGCGCTCGATATTCATCTTGGGAGAAAATGTTTGAATGGAGAATGTGGTATGGGAGAAACAGAGGAACCCATTCATTAAACAGCAACTCTCATCACATCTTTCAGCATCACTAAATTTGTTTTTTTGGGTTTATTTTGGGGTGTTAATCAGTATTCATAGTCTTAACCCCTTAAGGACAATGGGCGGTCCCTAAACCCATTGAAAACAATGCATTTTGAGCCCGTACATGTACGGGCTTTGTCATTAAGGGGTTAAGAGATACCTTTCATTTCATCTGAAGAAGAGACCACTGAAGTAACCAAAGCTTATGTATTTTTGTACCTTTTTCTAGGTTGGCCCAATAAAAAAATAAAAAAAGGTACCAACTTTAACTGAATAATTGTTGTAACAGAATAGAACCTATGGAGTCACTCACAAACTATTAAACCCTCCATATTAATTCAGTGATGTCATAGTAAACTACCTTCCCAAACTGGTTATGCTATCTATAACATTTAATAAATAGGTATGGTCTATGTTTATATAGGGTTGGGATACAGCAAATAGTAATTTTACTTATTACTGATTCATATAAATACGTACACCTCCCTACATATCCTAAACCTATAGAACCGATGACAAACGCTGGATTTCAGAAATATGTGTGTGAATTTTGATTAGGAAAGCCGTCATTTTTTTTATTCTGGATCTTTCAATGTTTCTTTATTAGAATACTTTTAAAGGGACTTTCTAAGACCTGCCCGTTATAATAATAAAAAAAAGGAATTTATGCAGAATTTTATCTAAAAATTAAACCACTATTTAAAAGCCCTGTGTGCCCCACATTTCAACATACAAGGACCGTGCTTGTCGTTTGGGATCATGTTGAAGATAGACAATATATTTAAAAAATTCGCCAAATATATTTTGTATGGAAAAAAAAAATATATACCGGTATATAGTTTTGTATTAAGAGCTAGGTGGATGTCCACGAAAGCCGGAGCTAAATTACAGGAGATCCAAGCAAACTTATACATGGAGGATTAGAAACAGGTGTGATCTTCACATTATGGCAACATCAATGTGGAGTGGCAACATTCCTGCTGCTAAATCCGGTCGGCACACACGGACATCGCACTGCGCAGTAAGAAAATGTCAGCTTCCTCTACTGAAAACAGAGAGCATACTACGGTATGCTTCTTGCACATGCTCAGTAAAACTCCATCTGAAATTAATAGGGGGGTAACAACAGCCAATAACATGTATGCTATGTATGCCCTGTTTTTTTGCTAGGATTCATGTGATTGGCTATTGCTTTAGTGCTTACTGAGCACGTGCAAGAGATTTACATACAAAGCCTTCCCAATTTCATGTAGCTTAATGCCTCCCTTGCCGACATTTGGTTCCGACCGTGCCCTTTTCTTCTTTCTATACTAAACAAGTCTTTCAACCCAACCCCCCTCTAGCAAGTTGACAACTGAACACAAGAAGTCTGTTCACTAAGTCTAAGTTTGGCCTGAGGTCACCCTGGAGGCGACAAGAATCATTCCATTTTATATTGAATTGAAAAAAAAAATAGGTCTGAGATGGAGGGACACTATTCACTATTCGCCGCCTGGCACCCAGTGAGCCATCGGTTCCCGTCCACCATTACCCTCTCCCCCATTGCTTGTGTTCAGCTATAAGAGTCCTGGCGGAAATCAAATCTTGGCCGAGATCAGCAGCTTATTGACCAAGTCAGCAAGTGGTATTCATACTTCCCAAGTGCCCATTCTTGGGACACAAGTCCCACTCTCCCAATGTCCTTTTCTAGAAGCTCGGAATGCCTGGTATGAATGTATCGCAGTGTTCCGCAGCTCTAAAAACTCTCGTGAATGAGTATGGAAGTTGTAGAATTTTTTTCATAAAGGAAATAACGTAAAGGAAATGCATTCTTCTATCTTCTTCCAAATGCTCAACAGGAACGCACAGATCACAGGCTACATTATTACGCAAGCCAGATAGAATGTTACAACATAGGGCCACATATATTCAACAGTCACACGCACTAAAGGACTGGATCAGCCACAGAACCCTCAATAGGTGCAAAGCACAAAGGGTACTGGCCCGCCAATGGTCACTCCAAGGCAATAGCTATTAATAGGTTACAAAGGCACATTAAAAGCCCCCTAGCCATGGCTCTTACCAGACCCACAAATGCAAAAGTGTCCCCCTCTGGCCATTAGAATGTTTAGAGAGGTATGACGAGCAAAGATCATCTGTACCCAAGTTTTCTTTTACATGAACTTGATCATAACATTTCTGGCATTCAAGACTGAAATTCTCCCGATTGCCACTTTACACACGGGGGAAAAAAAAAAGTTATTCTTCAGGTTTATTTAAATACAAAAAACTTTTTTTTTTTGCGGCAAGGTCCGTGTAAACCCGTCCACTACTAAAGACAAGGAAACTAACAAAAGGCTAATTCTGTAGTATCAGTTTCTACTGGATGGCACACTGGGATGTTACGATAATACCGTTACATCACACGGTTCTCCGACACCAACTGTTAATTGTTTAATTGATTGTTCTCAAAGTACATGAACTCTCAGATAGAGGCCTTCATCGCCTGCTTATCTAGAAAAGGCAACAGACCAGAGCTAAAGGTCTTGGTCTAAAATAATGTTCTACAACTGGAAGCCTTCTCCCAGACATCCAATGGAACTTGAAATACCCTTTACCATATTAATGACGGGGCCGATAACTACAGATTCCTAATACTTTGTTTGCACACAAACACATTCTGGGTTTTGTGCGTCTACACTTGAGATTGTAGCAACTACTGGTGAAATATAGAAGGGTAGGCCGCCTTCTTCTATTAAATCGGTTAATATCCTACTTGTGTGGTACAGAAGAGAAAATATTCATATTTTTGATCAAACCACCTCCTTTCTCATTAATTTTGTTAGGGACTCGTCAGACTCCTAGGTATTCCTCTTGGACGGAACGTAACATGTCCTGGAAGTGCATAGACAATTTCAATTTATCGAACTTTTTCAATATAAAAAAAAAAAATGAACAGCAAAATTTCGTAAAACATGGTTTTACCATAGGTTTAGCAGCTGCCAGTGTCACAACTTACTGATAATATTAAATGGGGATACATACAGAGATATTCAAGGATTCTGACATCTACAGGGACGCCTTGAGGACTTGTTATGGAACCACTCAGCGAATCAGTTATGGCATGAAAAGACCCGCTGTACATTCCTATATTGAATGATAATATACATCACCAAGATCCACCAGCACCACAACCTAAAGATGACGCCATTGTTGGAAGTGTTGCACAGAGCTTGGGGAGTGAGCCGTATGTCAGCCATATAGCCTGTAAAGGACAATTCTTCATCTGCAAAGCCCTTTCCTGAATAGTTATCTAGCAACATGACATTGCTTCCTTATTACCTAATAAACCATTGCTTGCGAGCACATATCCTGTATCCAATTGCCATCCACTGCAGTAAGCAGAAGATAACGCATTATGTTGCCCGCACAATAAGCCCTTCAGTCTCCGTGTGTAAACATTGTGATCGCTTCTGTTAAATCAGCATTTATCACTCAGCAGATAACATATGTGATACGTGCACTAACAGCACATGTATATACTGCAATTATTTAAAGATGATGATAATGGACGGGGCACCAACGACACACAATATTAGATACATAATCTGAACTTTGCTTCGAAAGCGAGTGAGTAAACTCTAGGACCTTCACCCACCACTTATATATGTCCCACCTGTTTGGCTAGGCCTCTGCTAAAGGATGGAGAACCAGTCGGTCTTCATGCCTTAAGAACGAACACACACACACACACACACACACGGCACCCGCCAGATAACTTCCCAGCATTCCTATAGGATGAAACAAGCCCCTAAACAAACAGACTGCTTTACATGGCAAAGTTAGTATTCCAAACTCTCAAAGACATGTGCTTGGGGACGGTCATGGCACTAGGCATCTCAGGGACCTGCGCCGGGCACCTGGATCATGGGGTGCGCTGGGCAGTGATGTATCCTTTCTAGGGTCTGAAGTGGTGGCATCCCTTGGGCTGCTTCAGTTGGTGCAGATCGCTCTATTGGGGCAGAGGTCTCTTTGCCCCCCCCCCCTTTATCCCTTGATGTCCCTTATTTGTAAGAGATGTAACTTGGGGAAACCTGAGTATTTGCCTCTTCGACATATAATATCACGATTACAGTTAATCACCAAACGCTACACTATATTATATTATATATATATATATATATATACACACACACATATATATATATTATATAAATACCCAATTGTATTTTGTTTGTTTTCACACATGTGTCCTTACATACATAGTACACTTTATCTGATGAGAGCAATCCAAATACACAGCCTGGGACATTACCTTCGCACCCCTCTGGCAGGGCAGTAGTTGGTTGCCGGTGCTATGGTGGCCCAGCACACACACAGCCCGATTCCCCAGTTCCTGAGCCTATTGCCGCCGATCCCCCGGCCCCTGATCTTACTGCCCCCGATCCCCCGTTACCTGTTCTCTTGCGGTGCTGCCCTGCGGCCCTGGGCTGAGATCTCGGACTCTCTCCCTGGGATCTTCCAATACAGCCTCCCATATCCGGACTCCGGTCAGTGAATCTCCATGCACGGCACCCGCCGACAGAAAACCCCACAAGGGAACGAAACCGGAGGCTCCAACCTGCTGAACGGACGGGGACGGACGCGGGCTGGTGATCGTTACTCCCTGTCTGTAGGATCTTGCCCAACTTTCCGCTGCTTCATCACAGTTTGTGCGGAACGTCCTGCGTGCAGAAGGGGCAGCGCCTCGGGGAGATCAGGATCCCGGATCCCCCCCAGCATGAGCAGCAGAAAGTCCCTTGATCTTTCCCCCGTCCTGCGCAGAGCTTCTGCAATCTTCCCGGAGTCACGAAGGGGCGCCCCGGTCCCGGTTAGCACATGCCCCTCCGCTCCCGTGTGTAGGTAGAGCTCCTACTATCTGCTAGCAAGAAAATGCAATGTGGAGCCACCTCTCACCCCTCCCTATTCAGGTATGAGCATGTGACACCATCACAGAGACTCCCTGCTGCTCCTCCCTAACACCCCTTCCCTGCTGAATTCACATGAACCCCCCCTCCCCCATTCACTCCTGTCTGATGAGATCCTGCTGTCTTCTTCTTCCTGGGCTTCCTATCTGAGAGCAGCAAACTGCCCCCTGCTGTGTCTGTGCAGCTCAGAGGGGGTTAGCCAAGGACCCTCACTGCTAATCTAGGGTCAGTGACTCCCACCCCCATATCATTCACTGCCAGGGGCCAAGAATACATCTGGTTTAATTAGATTAGTGGTTGTGTGGATACAGTTCAGACACATACAAGATTAGATCTTTCTTTTAGCTTTTAGCATATTCCACACTTTTCTGGCTCAAATCTAATTGACCATCGCAGAGATCTGCAGTTTTAATTATTTTGCCGCCAGCACCTCTGGTGGGAAGCTGTTCCATTTATCATGAAAAATAAATAAAACATTCTTACATTTATTTATTGATTTATATAGCACCATCATATTCTGCAGCGCTGTACAATAGGATGCATGTAGCACTCACCCTGGTCCTCAAAAATAAACAGCTGTGCCCGAAAAAAAAGCCCATTGTTTTTGTCTCATCCCTTTCAGAGGTTTCCTGATTTTATTGGATTTTTTGCATTCCAGTCCTAGTATTAAGTCATAAACCAGAAAAAAAAACTCATCATCTGGTTCACTCAAAGACTCCTTTACTCCTCCTGCCGGTCACCCTCCGTAACCTACCTACCATGCGCCTTGATCACAATATTTAGCGGACATCAATATTTTGTCCACCCCTACTTTTACGCAATAATTACTTATTTGTCAAATAATTCCTGAAATAAAAAAATAATAACCACGATAAAAAGACATATTTCACTTATTAAAAGTTTTTTTTAAAGTTAATTATTTGGGATAAAATCTATCTCTGGTTTTAGTCTATTTTAGGCCTGAAGAAGAGGATAGATAGTCTATCAAACTTTAATTATCTGATCTTCACCAAATGTGCTCTTTTGTGGTAAAACTCTATCCCTTAATCTATTTTATGGCAGTCTGCGGGGGGGGGGGAGCTGGATTATAACATCTATCTCTAGTTATTGAATGTTGTCCCGGTGTTCTGTATCACCATAGATTAGTAACATGTGTCTCCCATGATGTTGCTGCTGCCCAGAAGCGGGTAGGTTGACCATCTCCATGTCATCCTTGGGCACACAATAAACTTCTTGTTCTGGTTTTTACCAGACTGCCAGACCTGACCACCATCCTTTGGATGAGCCATGGGAATATATTCACAAAGTGTCTGCGCCATTGGTGTGCTTGGGGATTTAATTAAATGTCCACTACAAAGCCTGTTGCTCCCTTCCCCTGGTCATGTAAGATGACATTTTGTCACCTGAAGCTAGTGGTTAGCTAGTCAATGGTTCAGATCCCATCACGGGACCGTATCAAATCTCCTCTCCCTGGAGGGACAATGAAAGAGAAATAAACTGCACAGGAAGGGGCATAAACGGAACGAGGGAATGAGACGGTAGCGGGGGGGAAAGGAAGGAGGAGTGAGACAGTAATGGGGAAAAGGAAGGGGGTTAGACACTCATGGAGGAAAAGGAACAGGGGCTGAGACAGTAATGATGAAAGAGAAGAGGGTGAGACAGGAATCAAGATAAAACAAAAGGGAGTGAGAAATTAAAGAGGAAAGAAAAGGGAAGTAAGACAGTAATGAGGAAAGAAAAGGGAGGTAAGACAGTAATGAGGAATAGGAAAGGGAAGTAAGACAGTAATGAGGAATAGGAAAGGGAAGTAAGACAGTAATGAGGAAAGGGAGAATGTGTCAGTGAGAGACGGAGAGGTAAGATTTAGATAATAATAATAATAATCGACGATTGCGGAGTATTAACTAAACGGGGAAGGGGGTGATGAATAAAGGGGTCATATTGAGACAGTAGTAGGGAAGGGTATTCACTCTTACATTATTGGGATTTTCAGGTTAATACAAAATGATTTGGACCTTATGGAGATCTAGTATCACGTATTACGTATTAACCATTCTTATGTATATGTACTGTATGTATGTTTGTGTATATATATATATATATATATATATATATATATATATACACATTTTTTATTTATTTATTAAGCGCTTTACAGTTTACAGTAGGTATAAAAGAAGGGGGAGTACAATAATCCCTGGCATAAACTCGGGATATGATATTTAATTTGATTTTTAATTCCGCCGCGGATCAGGACATGTTCCAAAAGCGTAAGAACAGGTTAATTAACAGAAGAGCTCTGAGCTGGTCATCACACTTTTTTGGGGGATTATAATGCAAATGAAAAGCCAGATTGAGACAATGAGAAAGAAGAACCTTTCACAGCCGCGGCTGAAACGCCCGTGTGATGTAAAAGCCACTTTGTAGTTCAATTATACTAAACCCTTTCAAAAAAAGATGCTTTTGAGCCACACAAAGCACAGGGCAGCATGCAAACACATGCCGGGTCTCTAAGCCTATCCAGTTACCATTAAGCTAAGTACATTCACCTATTTTTAGCAAAGGTAACTCCTGGCCGACTGGCTCAGTCGCTTTTAATTACATAGAACCTCTTCATGCCTGTTGCACATTCCCGTGGCAACTCTCCAAAAGAGATAATAGATAGATAAAATAGTAGATAACGTACTTAAAGGGACAATTCCACACCAAATAAAACATTGATTTTTTTTAATATACCGTTCCTTGACTATAGGAGTTATACTATATTTTTGCATGCCCATATCTATCAAGTGTCTCTCTTTGAAAGGGACAGTCCCTCTTTTGGCCTCAACAAAGTCCTGACAAAAAGGATCATGTCCTGGCTTGTGTCCCAGTTATAAGAACTGATCTTTAGGTCTGCAATGACTGAGTTGGTCATTATGCAAAACACGGGTGACCTTACAATGCCCCCCCCCCCACATATTATTGGTCCCTTTAAGTATGGGACAAAATGTATTCATGGTCCCAGGTAGCACAGTGTCCTGGGCCAGCCCCGAGTCTTAATGTTGCTGAAAACTGCTGATAAAAAGACAAAAAATATAACACAAAATACTTTAAAAATTGTATTCGAAAGCCACTAAACAAAATTGAGGCAAAGGAACCTGGGTATGATTATTATATATGGAAACATCAACATTAAGGCTTATAGATTTTTATTTTTTTTATGAATGGCTGTTTAAAAAAATAAGATGCAGCATCTTTTTTTTCCCCGATTATCTATATTTTAATATTTCATACAATGTATAAAATAGAATAACAAAAGGATAACATTATTTGATCTATCATTGTTATCATAAAATATATATAAATATTTAGCTCTCCCTCTTCTGGGGAGTGGCTTGATGACAGGGCTGGCTAGCATCATGTAGGGGTGGGGCTAACCTCAGAGAGCCTTTAGCAGGGGAGGAGTAGGCAGGGCGTGGCCAAACACTACCCCCTGGAGAAAGAGGAAACTGACCTGGAGACCCAGGGAAGCAGGGCTTCTCCTGGAGACCCCAGGTCACACCTGGAGAGATCCCAGGTCACACCTGGAGAGATCCCAGGTCACACCTGGAGAGATCCCAGGTCAAAACTGGAGAGATCCCAGGTATGGTCATGTCTTTGCATGCTGCGACGAAGAGGACATACAAAACTGGAGAAAAGGCAGCCACACACAGCCTGCCCTGGCTTATCTCATGCACTCCCTCGCTGGTCACAATGACTATTATTATTATCTTTTATTATTAACTTGTATATATATATATATATATCACCAACCCTTACGCAGCGCAGTGCCTAACATCGGGCACTCACTACCAAAACCCAGCAAGGGGATTGGCCACTGCATTTCAATTCCAATTGGTCACTATAAATCACTACCCGATGTTTGTCAGTTACAATGTCTGGATACCTGTTCTTCGGAAAACCTGTGTTTTTCTCTAATAAAGGTTCTGCGCTGTTATTCCCCTTAACCGAGTTTTGGTGGACTATAAACCTACTGCATCATTTGGAGATCAGTGGAGCTTAGCTGGGCATTAGAAGAGAGACTGATGTGATCTAATATTTAAGTCCATCACATTAATGGCTGATTAATTTATGCTAGAAACAAGGACATTGCACGGAACAGCTGCATTCGCATGGCTTTCACATCACACACAGCCTTCTGCATTTAATTAACATCTGTTACAAAAAGGTGATACTTTCCTTTTAACTTTCCGTACGTATTACACCATTTAGGTAAGACTGTTCCTGTGTGAAGAGCTCCACCACTTCACGCCACGGTGTGGTATGTTAACGGTTAGTATCATTACAGGTTAATGTGCTACGCACCTTCCTTGAGTTTATTGTTGCTTGCAGTGTTTCCAAGGCAACATTTCCAGATTCTTTGCTTACATTGTTGGCGCAAAGTCTGGAAAGTGGGTTTTTTTTATCAACACAGCAACCAGAAGAATATTCTTGATGTTCGGGCCATTCTCTCGCCAGCTATGCTGATTTAGACATTTAGACATCTTGTAATAGTGTCACTTTTTAAACACACACACATATTATTTGTTTTTGTTTGTAATTGTATGCATTTGTGGTTGCTAGCAATAAAATGTTGGGGTCTCAGACATCCACATTGTATGAAAATTGTATTTTAGAGAGCATTTTTAGAGATTCCAGATGTTTTATTCATATCTTGTTTTAGGTTTTTTGTTTTTATTGTGTGGTAGAGATCAAGGGGTGTAACTTGAACCAAAGGGCCCCAATATGAAAATTGCTACCACAGCCCACAACAGCCTATCTGTGCCACCTTTGCCTGCAACTTGCCAGTGTCCCCAAACAGCCTGCCTGTCATCTGTCACCTAAACAACCTGCTTGTGCCATCTTTGCCTCCTGCGCACACTGCTTGTGCAATCTCTGCACCTAAACAGCCTGCCCCCAAACACATTCATTCACTGAAATTTCTCATTTGCTGGTGACATATTCTATTTCGCTATCCTAAACCTTTGGCGGAAATCTTTTAGAATATAAATCCAACAGCTTAATTAATGAAGGCTGTCCAGCTGTCGAGCTTTGTAACATTTGAAAAGTGTCTGCGTGCAATAAAGTTTTTTGTTAAATAGAGAATCACGTGACCACGGTTAACCTCTCACCACGTGACTGTAAAACGCGACGCACACTGCGCGGCGCATGCGCAGTGCCTGCCAGCCGTCTGTACGCCGTGCGCCCCAGTAGAATAATGGCTGAGGAGTCCAGTGTGCTGTGGGGTTTGGTGGAGGAGTTTGTGACCGGTCAGCAGGACGGCAAAGCGGAGGAAATTGCGACAGGTATACGGAGTAAAAATAGTGCTGCATGTGGTCGCCCTGTGCTGTATAAAGAGGGCGCCAGCATGTAATGTTACGGTGGTAACGTGATGGGTGCATTATGACCGTATTTCGGTGTCTGGAGGTAAAGCTGTCCGACGCGGGAGTGTTGACATCCTCCATTGTTCATTGTGCCTTGTAGCTGACTGTGTATTACCTCTAATTGGCCATACTGTATAAATAAGCTTTGTATTGTGCTGAGAGGGAGCCAATGCATTGTCCAGGCCTGTAAATGTAAATAAAGTTGATTAGCGAATCTCGATTATTCAACAGGATGAGCATACATCATTATATATATATATTGTGTGATGTTGTTCTTGCGTGTAAGTGTAGCGGCACAAAGCTCTCTTGACTCCAATATATTCTGTATTTAGCTTCATGATTACTGACTAGATTGCAAGCTCCAGGGAGCCAGGGCCCTCTTCTCCCTTTGTTCCATGGATTGTACAGCGCTACAGAAATAAATATAACGTACTTTGTTACATGCTGAGGTGCTTATTGGTCATAATATAAGTGGCCATTAAACATACTCTGTCACGGAGAATCTAATTGTTTCCTTGGAATGCTGTAGTCTCCTGTAGTTTGGATCTGATTCTTCGGATCAGTTTATATTGGATGGGTGAGCTGTGTCGTGGGAAGTTGTCTATGATCCAGTAAGGTGCTCTTCCACCTAGACAGGACACTAGGTGAGCTCTCTAGCGCGTTAAGCAAATCTGTTACCTTAACATAAGAACACAGTAACTTTATGGAGTTTTGTTTCGGTTACCATGGCAATGGCCTATCCGCACTTGCCATCCCTGGAAAAAATGACATGATTAACATGATGGCTAGGAAGCCATTGGATATTCAACAGTGTAAGCAAAGCGTTAAACTCATCTGTAAGAGGGCTTCATCACTTCTTAAATATAACTCTTGTATATAAAAAAAAAAAAAGGAATTTCAGTAATTTGCTAAATATTTCTTACAGTAGTAATGTAAAGCTGTGTTATGTACATATCATGGGATGCAGTACATATGGTTACTGCATCCAGAGCCGGATGTAAAGGGCAGCCTCACCCCACAAATGGATCTCAATATAAGCGGGGCGTGCACCATGCGCAACGCGGGGAGCAAAGGCTTTATTGGTGATTTGATAATGTTTGGCTGAGAGTGATCAGTCTGGTGAAGTCATCAGTGTGAGTTTGCCTCAGTAGGGTGAGATTTGTCAGTCTCATAAAATAGTCCTTATGTAGGGGCAAATATCCCCGCTTAGAAGTATGAATTAACCCTTGCAAAGCATACTAAACATTTGGCCCCTAGGTCCAGATGATTTAGCTATGTTTAGTTCAGGGCCCGTTTTTCCTGAAGCTGGCTGTGAATAATGTATTTATATGATTTTTTTTTCTTGCTTCCAATTAAATAGGAACTAGGCAGGAAAAAATACATTGATGAGCCCCGCAAAATCAGGCACCAATATTTTGGAAAGTCTGACCATTTGCTCAAGTGTACAGCTCACCCATAGCTTTACTAGCTAGGAACGTGGTGACCTAAAACCCATTGAGACCCATCGATTACGCAGCCCTCAGCCTTGACCTTTGTAAAGCCGAAGCTGTATTTATTTTAATGACCGAGTCAAAGGAGGTTGTTGTAAAAATGGTTTTACCATTTCAAATGTTCATAAATGTCTAACGTGTAGTTCCAAGGTGTGTTCAGAGTATGATCAATCTGCACAAGTGAAGAGATCATTGCCGTATGGCTTGTGATACCATTCAGAGGTCCGTGTGTCCAAAGGGCCAATACCTTGTTGTCAGTATGCCTAACCACCAAGGACCCCCGGTACAGTATATGGCCTTTGGATAAATACACACCTTTCACACCTGATGAGGGGATTGATCATATCGATGCTTTATAACTAAAGTTAGTTCATGTTCTGGATGTGGATGTTGTTACATTAACTATAAAGCATTTGTTTACATTATGAAAAATAGTTATACGTTTCATTACAATTATAAAGGCCAGTTGTGTCGTTTGAAACAAGGTTTCATATTCTATTCTCTGCGTGGTTTCCTGTTCTTAGTTCTCACAATTACAGTGAGGCACAAGCGCCCGTGAATGTACATTAACAGCTCCCACTGAGAGGGTTAAGGAGGCAGCGAATGTAACGGCTGTTGGAAAATAATCCCCTGCCCCCAGTGATTTGTGTATTTTCAAATGTATATGTTAGTTGCAGAATAATTATTTTTCAGACTATTTACTATACTGTGCGTATATATGTGTGTGTGTGTATGTATGTATATAAATATATATACGGTATATATTTGTTTTTCTTTTCACATTTGTGTCTTCCGTATCTGTAGCACTGGTCTGTTTGCCAGTTACACTCTTTGTGGGATTCCACTGCCATAGACTAAAATATGCTAACGTATTTAAATTAACATACAAAAGGTTAAAAGTAGAATTTTTGGAATGTTACTGTTTTGATGTTAAAAAGTAAAAATATACATAAGTCGCATTAAGTTCATTCTGAACATCTATGCTTTTATGGAGCCTTAATTTACATCATTTCTTCTCCTCCTCATATTTTCGCTCCATCTTTTCCTTATCAGCGGTTTCTCCTTTGTTCTCCCCTCCATCCTTGCCCTCCCTTCTCCATCTTATCGCTAGCTTTTTGTCCTCTTTCTCCTATTCTCCATCTTTTTGTCCCTTTTTTCATTTCATCTGTGCCAGTTGATCATTTACTCTCTTCATTGCTGCCGTGTAATTGAATTCTTCAATGGCGTCTGTCTGGGAACATTATTATTGTATTTCATTCCCACTTGGTCTCGGGCTTCCATTATGTACCTCCGGTACCTTTTTATGACCCTCATGCATTACGGTTTTAATGTAAGAGCTTTTCTGAAATACAGCGGAGTAGCGTCGGAGCTGAAAAGGCAATAACCAATGAAACTGACTTTGGGTTTCCAGTGGCTCACAGCCTGAGGTTAATCGCATAGAATGTTAATGCTTTTACCACAATGAGCTCATTCTGTATTTTAACACATTAAGCGTTAGGGGCTTTCTGGGAGTTGCAGGGGATTAGATAACGGGGCAAAGGCTTTTCATTGTTCTCTGATTAGCGTCAGAGTTGAACTCTTTGCATACAATGCCCCTGCTCATCTCTCTGTCCCCAGGAGGAATAAGACTCCTGCTGACATACGGGATCCTTAGCCCTGGCAGTAAGACATAAAAGTAGTCACACTGCTGAATCGCACGTGCCTTCTGGCTTCTATTTCGCTGAATTAGCAAAAAAAAATCAGCTCACGGACAGAACAGCGATTAACGAAGAGGGCTTTATATAAAGAGCAGTTCTGGAGCAGAAGTGGTAAAAGTAGAGCACTTACTTTGTCTGGTTGCTATGGTGACTACACCTCTCAGTGTTATTGTATCATCCTCATTCTTCCAAGTAGTTTTGAGTTTCCCATGTTTACTCATCATCTTAAAATAATGTGGAAGAACATAATCTCAAAAAGGATTAAAAACATGACAGTAGTTATTTTGCGATAGTTCTGTAAACTACATATTTGTATGCTAACTACCATTTATCCCCATCATTCACATGGAATTGTTTGCTGATCTCCCCTTATGCGGGACACATGATTACTTCTATTACACAAGTGACCCAGGCACCCGGAAGACCACTAGCTATTAAATCAGTCATTGATCATAAAAACCAACAAAAATCGGGGTTTTTGTTGGTTTTGGATTTGAACGCCGAGAGGAGCGTTTCTGTTGTGTTGCGGCAGTGATATAATAGGGAAGTATTTTTGGTTATTTCACTTTTTTATTCACTTTATTTTTCACACGTGTTTTTGGGTGTTCAAGGCTTTGTTTTTCATTGATCATAAAAAGCATAATAACCAGAGGGAGCTAAATGGAGCAACGCAACTTAAGTACCCTCGCTCTGTAGACCGGACATATACACTTGAACTTGTGTTCTTTCTGATGACTTTACATGTTACTTGGGATTATTTGCTAAACCGCAAGGTGAAACATAATTAAACTTTTTGTTTAACACGTCCCCAAAATATCTTTATTGGGGTCCAAGCATTATAGGTTCTCCTGTGAGAAGACATCATTTCCTTTTGTCTCTTATCGGTGTTCCTTTTTATTTTTTATAGCTGTTAAGAATGGGACATTCACAGTCTTACAAGTGGTGGAGTCGCTTGGGTAAGTAACCGGCTCCTTCTCTTTGGTTACCCACATAGGGAAAAGGCATGCAGGGAAGGTTGTCGGTATGGACCGGTGGTAGGGTAGATTTAAGTCATCTTGGTCATCTTTGATAAACCCTTCATAATATTGTGGGCGATGTGTTTTGTATATTGCAGTTACGCTTTTTGGGGAACGTTTTTTTGCTTTCCATGATTTATTTGTCAGCCTCTGCTTGGATATCTCGCTGATGTTACTAAAATGATAAAGGGTGTAATGGCCTTTTATAATGTGCATTTTATGTTTAGCTGCAATCTTTAATTAGAGCAAGACCTTTTTACAGGTTACCAAGATGTCCTCATTGCTGTCTTCCTCTTTCTATGATGTGAGGGATGAGTTCTGGTTTCTTTTGAGTACCATGGTGTCATGAAGATCCCCAGCTAGTAGAGAAACATTCAAGTTTTGAAAAGTCAGAAATATTCTTTAAATATGCCGCACAAGTAATAAGTATTAAATGCTGTATATTTTTTCCTCCACAGGTCATATCTCGCCAACACCGAGCCAAGGACGCGAGGCAGAGGAGTGCAGCTCCTGTCGCACGTCCTTCTGGAGTGCTACTCCAAGCTGAAAGAGAAAGAAGGTACCGGGCCACGTGAATATGTACATTTCCATACTCCATCCGTAGCGCTTCTTTTATAGTCTGAAGGTTCAAGTTCAAAATCACAATCGTGGGATGCACTTTATGTTTGTTCTGGGGTAAGGCAGATGTTGGGAAGCGCACAAAAGCCTCCCTTACTCTGTAATTGTCTAGAAATTGAATAATCCAGATGTATGCAATCTGTCTGCATTTTTTGCCTTATTATGCATTGTCATCAGCCAAATAACACGCAAACCTTGGAGTAAGCACTATTCAGATAATATAATGGCAAATTAGAGCAACAAAGCTGTGTGTTGGAAAGCTTTGATGTGTAAATGGATTTTGTGAGTCTTCAGTTTGTTTTTCATTGTCGCTAAAATCCTGCCTTCTAACAGCAGGAATGGGGAGAGGAAAAACATTAATACTTTTTACCCAACCTATGCACGGTTTAACCTTCTGCTTTGATAACTATTGGATAACAATTTTGCATTGTGCTTTAGTCAATAAGATTGCATTATGCAAAGCTATGCATGTGTTGGTTAATAGATAAAATGTTCAAGCATTGTGTTTTTATAACATGGCTCATAAAACGGGGCTATAGAACCTAATACAGAAGAAGTACACCCCCAGGGCTGTATAAGGGTGCTACATGGTGTTATGGTTTCTAAGACAGGGTACCTGGTCTTGCCATATTAGTATTGGCCCAACAATGGACAAAGTGCTGCTCCTGGAGAAGTGATTTCAAAATTTTCTTTGTAGAGCCAGATACTATGTCTTATAAATTAAAGCTATAGAACTGTTATCCTCTGGGATAAGCTTCTGATCGCCTCTTTTTCCCATGTAGTGGAAGTCCTGGTTGTATTTTATGAAAACAGACTGAAGGATCATCATCTCATAACACCTCATGTACTCCAAGGACTGAAGACATTGGTAAGAGTCCATCTCTTCACAGTACAGCCCCGTTCTAGCATAATTTAATTTGACAATACCTGCACTGTGTGCTTTTGTGCAAGTTGGATATATTTGGTTTGAAAGCAAAGGAGTCTATTATCTCCAGGAAACAAAAGGTGACTTAAATACAATTCTCACAATTTGTCATCAATTGATAAGTTAACAATAGGTGAGAGATACCTTAATGGTATAATCATTCAGATCCTAGCAGGGGAATTATAAGCAAAAGCGGGAATTGACTAGAAAACGCATATATATATATATAAGTATAATAAAGACATCTTATATGTTACACCATTGGAGCAATGAGTATATATAGATATATAGTGTGTGTGTTTTTTAGTCTATACACACTATTGCTTTTATATATATATATTGAGTGCTCTTTACGATTCTGTCCATAGTTACAAGGCATGACATTCCCGTCCTGATAGCATTTTATTCTCTTTATAGAGCATGTGTGAAGTCCTTCCTCCCGGTCTGGCGGTATCTGTTCTTAAATCAATATTCCAGGAGGTTCATGTTCAGGTGAGATGTGTAAATTATATATTTTGGGGCGTTAGGGTTGTTGGACAGGGAAGTATACGATAAAAGGACTCACTGTGTGTTTTTATTCCTGTTAGTCTTTAATGCAGATGGATCGTCACACCGTCTACATGATCATCACCAATTTTATGAAGATTCGGGAAGAAGGTATGTGTCAAATATGGCTGCGGGAACACTTTGATTCCGTGCGTGCGCAAATTCCCTTTCTATTGCTGTTTATATATTTGGGGAGTTTTGACGTGTTCAATGTTGAATCCAATTCATTATTTTTTTTTTTAATTAATCGTAATATTAATGAACTTCCTTGGCAGAGTTAATGAGTCTTGGAGCAGATTTTACATTTGGATTTATTCAAGTCATGGATGGCGAGAAGGACCCTCGCAACTTGTTGGTAGCTTTCCGTATCGTTCAAGACATCATTTCGAAGAACTATAACCTTGGTAAGGCTCATCCTAGAAGCTTAGTTCCAGCGGTTTCTTTTCTGTTGCAGCTGTGACATTGTGTGTTAAAGAAGTCATCTATTTTGTACCCATGTACATTAAAGGAGCTGTTTAGCCCCCAAAATGGTACTTCTTTTTAATGGATGCTGAAGTCCATTTTACAAAGTCCAGTGAATTTACTGCATACAAATTTGTACATGTATTCCGCTGTTATTAGTGTTAGACTTCTGTTTCATGTGTATAGTGTGTGTAATATATAGATCACATATATATATATTTTTTTTTAAGGTCCGTTTGTGGAGGAGCTGTTTGAAGTGACGTCCTGCTACTTCCCCATAGATTTCACCCCTGTAAGTGTCTTCTTTGACCCATATTCCTTAACGTTCTGATGTTGAGACATGCGTTCGTCACATGTAAGGTTTGTTTAATGTTCTCCAATGCTCTTCCAGCCACCCACTGATCCACATGGCATAACCAGACAAGACTTAATATTGGGACTTCGAGCGGTCTTGGCATCTACGCCTCGTTTTGCGGAGGTAAATATTAAATAGTTGTCCTTTCTTCCAAGGATATACAGTGTCTCAAAATGGGTTTTTATTTATGAAATGCCAGTGGTGTATTTTTAAGCACAATGTAGAATAACTGATGCCTTACATCTAGTGGGCAATGCTGTTTACCTGTTTTTGACCAATCCCAGTTATAACTTTTGTTTTTTCCTATTATCCTTTTAATGTCATTAACCTGTTGTATGCTACTTTATACAGTTTCTGCTTCCACTGCTTATTGAGAAGATGGACTCGGATATACAGAGTGCCAAGCTGGATTCCTTCCAGACGCTGGTGAGTGAGACGTGCACGCATGTGGGGATTCTCATTAACCCTTATCAGTACTATAGTTGACTAGCGCTGAGTATGCCCAGTAGTGCGCAAGTGGAATGTTCAGCCAAAAGGATCTCTTACAAGCTAGCAGGTAAACTGTGTATAGAGGGGATTCTTGTGGCTCTGTTTATGCATTTGCACCAAAAAACCCTATTTTAGTAAACCATTTAAGTAATTTTAGTATTGATATTCGAATCACATATGCCAAATTAGTCCACTTTTTACCATAAAATCTTTTTTATTTATTTTTTTAAGATTGCTGCCTGTGCCGTCTATGAACAAAAAGATCTGAAGGAGTTTCTATCCGGTCTGTGGTCTTCCATTCGCAGAGAGGTACTTGTGGAACGCCGTCACGCTTGTCGCTCGTCACCCGTACCCGTTAAGTGGGATCCCTTACACTTTTGTCTTCCTCTGGTGCAGGTGTTCCAAACGGCAAGTGAGAAAATTGAAGCTGAGGGCCTGACTGCCCTGAAGGCTCTGTGTGCCTGTCTCTCACGCTCAGTATTGGGCCCCGACTCAGAGGACTGCCTTGACTCCTTTTTGAACAGTATTTTGCAGGGTAATTATTTTGGCCAGTGCTTCACATTACTCCCTCTGCATTTTCTGTTACTAAAACATTCTTCGCATTTCAGACTGTAAACACCACCTGTGTGAGCCAGATATGAAGCTCGTTTGGCCCAGTGCTAAACTCCTCCAAGCTGCTACAGGCTCATCGTCCAGGGCCTGCCATAAAGTCATGTCCAGTGTCCTCCCTCTGCTGTTGGAGCAGTACACCCAGCAAGCTCAGGTAGGTAGTATGAGCCTGAGTGGGTTCAATGGGATGTCCATATCTGCAAATGGTGGCTTTTTGGGGCATAAGAGGTAACGTCAGTGTAAAAAATAATCCAGGGAGGCAGAATTCCCTGCAAAAGTGAGGAATAAGTGTCCCCTTTGCCCTACAGTGGATTGTGGATGGGCATGTTGGCTGGCCATTGATGACTTCCTATATGCATACTGATGTGACACTCCTGATCCCTCACTGTTATCAGGCATAGTTACTCCAACATTAAACAAGCAGATGTAAATTAATGGTTAACCTACTAATTTCTGTTGGTTTTCAGAGCAGTCACCGAAGGACTATCCTGGAGATGACCCTGGGCTTTCTGAAGCAGCAGAGCAAGTGGCTGGAAGGAGAAGGTAATCGGGACATGTTTGAGTTCAGTATGTTTACCAAAAACGTTAACTGCTGTAGTTACTGCTGAGAAGTCATCTCTGCTATATTCTGCAGATGATCTGCAAAGCCTAGTTTTAGGTCGGCATTTAAACTGTTCTGACTTGGGTGTTAATTCTGTGTATCCAAGACCACATTACAGATTTTGAGGCCATGGAGCCCTTCTACAAAAAGGACCTCTTTCCCATGTCAACATAAATATAGTGAACTAAAACCAAAACAGTTACTGTAGATCCCTCTTCATTCCTCCATGATTTTGTACCCTGTTCATATTAAGTGTTGGCATCACATTATATCCCACCTAATCTAAGACATGGCCACCGTACAAGTTGCAAACCCCGAAGTGCCAATCTATTGAGACATTAGACAGGACTGTTGGCAAATGGCATGTAACCCAAGACTGACTCACTCGTAATTCAGTTAGCAATAAAATGTGGGGCACAACATGCTAACATACAACAAAGGGGCGGAAAAAAGTGGACAAAATGACCGGGCCTTTTCTAGAAAGCCGTGTAGCTCTTAGCCAGCGCAGCCTTAGCTGAACCCCTGCGCCCCCTGTTGTATAGCGTAAAGATATCACCACGAGATACCAGAGATGGCTCCAGCCTTACTGCCAAACAAAGATAACACAGGCAGGAACTCCATTGTATAAACTAATCCCATTAACAGGATTGCAGCCGGGGGGAGATTCAGCAGATAATGGGGATTAAAGGTTGACGTGCATCTGTTTATCTATGTTCATGCCATTCTGTGGATATATTAGGCTATGTTTCAAAACAATGAAATGTTCAATTTGTTCTTCACAATCTTGGTGGTTGTGGCTACTTTTTTGTGATCTAAGCCAAAGATCAATTGGCCTCTTGAGGCTGGAGGATATCCTGATGGACAAAGGGTTAATAGGGTATCCATAGCCCTAACTAAGCAACCTATTCAAGTGGACCTAAGCTGAACCTAAGTCAAAATACTCCTGTCTCCTTGATATAAAGAAGTAGACTATTTCTATGTCCTAGTTTAGAAGGTCGTCCTTCCGCAGACATGTGCCTTTTTCTCACTTTTTTTGTTCTTTTCAGATGAAAATGGCCTGAGATCTTACAAAGATGCTCTGTGCAATATGGTGTTCTCTGCGGTGACGGATGCAAGCGCCCAGCTGCATGTAGTGGCAGTGAAGACTCTGACTGTCCTGGGCATGCAGACAGGTGAATATAATGAATATGTCAAGTGTATGTAATATATAGTATAGCTTATGGGATAAAGGGG
Source organism: Spea multiplicata (assembly GCA_009364415.1). Taxonomy (NCBI): domain Eukaryota; kingdom Metazoa; phylum Chordata; class Amphibia; order Anura; family Pelobatidae; genus Spea; species Spea multiplicata. The sequence continues at coordinate 20,600 of VKOC01016603.1, read as the reverse complement.
ATACATGCCAGCTGCTGGGAGAAATTATGGGGCAAGCTTTGCTTTACACTTTATTCTAAGTGTCTGTGAAAACAGTTTTTATAATGTTCACGCTGTAAGAACCTTAAACCATATTCAGCCCCTGCTCTTATGTTTAGCATAGCCTTATGGCTTTATAGGCACGGATTTAATACTTTTGGTGCGTAAGGCTTTGCTGTATCTGATTAGTAATTGGGTCTCCATCACTTGGCGTGCAGTTCATTGTACAGTATATCTTTTTCTCTAAGGAGTCTTGTCGTCTGCTGACATCGATCTGGTAGTCGACCACCTGACTCGGCTCATCTTACAGGAAACGGATTCGCTCAGCTGGTATAGTATTTTTTGTTCATATGTTGATTTTATTTTTGGTAAATACATGCGTCCTCCCAGAATCACCTAATCCAAGCCCATGACATGGTTTATGCATAAAGAGTACTTATATTGTAGTTAGGAGCATCCCGTCGGTTGCTATGGTGATTGCATCACTTTGCAGCAGGATTGCTCTTTATAGGTGATCTTCATTGTGTTATTGATTACCTTCTGTTTATCAGAATCTACTAGAAATGAGATTCTCATGGCCGGTTCGTACGCCGTAGATTCCATCAGCTACTTTATTTATATTTTACTAGTTTTTAACCATAAAGTTCTTATTCTTGTAGATTGTTCCTTAGTTTTATAGCTCTGAACTTCTACGTATTATATTACCTGTGTAGACGTCCTTCTTAAAATATAAACATTTTCTCCGGTTTATAGGAATGCACTGTTCGTATTCTGCATCGCACGCACTAATCATGGAATGGTTTTTTTCTGCCCCCTGTAGCACGGCGGCCATTGAAGCCTCAGGAACGCTTGCTAAAGTTCACCCGTCGACGTTTATCAGTCGGATGATTCCACAGCTCTGTTCACAGCTGCAAACTGGTGAGGATCTTCCTAAACCAGTACATCGATTCCAGTCTAGCCTGTCTGTTCTAGCTTGAATTAAAACATTTGCAGGTTTTAGGTTTGTCTGCTTGAGACATCCCGTTATGTAAAATGATCTGATGCTAATATGTACCATACTTTTAGTAAGCCGTTCATGTGGTTACAAAGAAATAGTGTAACAAGAACAACGCCAGTTAATGGATCTGACATGATTGGGGAGATTTTATTGTTGGTATTTTACTGAATGCCATTGAAATGTTCCCTTTAACGTTTTTTGGTGTTCTGTTCCCCTCTTCCTATTAGAGCCCATGGATGAAGATGTCAATAAAGACTCTGTTGCTTCCGACCTTTCAATAAAACAGCGATGTCTGGAGGCGTTAGCGGCGGTGTCAACGCATTACAGTATCGTAAGACAGACCGTTCCCATCCTGCTGGGCTACGTAAGGCAAGCACAGAAAGGCGAGTATACTCAATAATGCCAGTGTTTATATGAAATCACATCAAATTACTCAAGAGGATACAATCAGCATTTTTAAGTACTAAGTACCCTATAGCCTTGTTGTCATTTATTGATTTGTAGATCTGTTATTCCACAGCATATCCCTGGCAATAATTCCATGATAACTATTGGCTTCCTATTGACGTACCAGGCTTTTTAATGTTGCATTTTTACTCGTAGGCCAAGGGACGACTGAGGACGTGGTGTCTGTGTGTAAGAGTCTTCACTGCGTGGCCATACGGTGCCAGCCTTATGCGGAGTCTATCTGGTTCTTCTATCAAACCGTGGTCCCGTGTCTTCTCTCTCTCACTGTCCAGGCTGCTACGCAAGGTAAAGCACTGCGATGAGAATAATAAAAAAAAAAAAAAGCAATCGTTGCTGTATAGTGTACAGCATCCCATTCAAGTTATAGGGTTATTCTTCCTCTTTAGGCAGTGATAATCCTTTACTCGGTAAGCATGTCGGTGTATATGCAGAAAATTGTACCTTTTTATATAATGGAAGTTGTAGACAAAAGTCATAAATGTTAACGGTGTTGAGAGAGCAACAGATTACTTAGCGGTAAAACATAGATATTTTAATTTGAATTGTTATGTCGCTGTGTTATCATTTGTTTAAAGCAGTAATTGTAAAGTCAAAAAATCTAGGCCAAAAATTGAATTTGTTGATTTTGGTTACATGATGTAGATCCAGGATAAGAATCAGGCAAGCTTTAAGATGTTATGGGCGATATCTGTAGATAAAAGCTCACGTTTCTTGATTCCAGCCTCGGTAACGAAGAGGTGCACCGTCCTCACACTGCTTTGAATGTGATGATAACCCAGAAGCTTCTCTGAAAGCGTCATTTAATCTGTTTTCTCTCCCAGATGCTGAAACTTCATCCACTCCGAACGTCCTGTTGGAAGAAAGTGTCCTGAGCGCGATGGTGCCGGTAATCAGCGCTGCGTGCACGCATCTCAGCCTCGGGTAAGTGAAGCGCTCTTACTATCTGAGTCAAACATCAGATAGCGAGCTGACCGTATTTTATATAAATAAACATGTTTTCTTCTTCTTTGCGCTCTTCTCTGAAGTGTTTGATGAGGCAATAAGGATTTCGGTTTCTGACACTGTATTGTGAATTCCAGGTTCCCCTCCACGAGTGTCTCCCAGATCGTGAATGTCTTTCTTAATGGGGATTTTTCTGGTCAGAATGAAAACCAGACCTCCAAATTCAATCCATTTCAGGTAAAAAAAAATGAAATATAAACCTTGCTTTTTGTATGTATGTGTATATGCTAAAACAGTTTAGGTCAATGAGGATCATGGGAGCTTCATGAACTTTGGAAGAGCTTAGGTATTGTCTGCCCTGACACTAGAACATATTGGTAAGGGTGCAATTGGAAGCCACGTATTTTGGGAAATGTTATATTTGTTTTTAATTTACACTATTTATTCTATTCCCCCTCTTTACTTTACGCTTGGCAATGTCTCATATTTTTTTGCCTTTTTTTTGTTACAGGTGGAAGCTCATAATGAACCTCAGAGCCGACTCGTTGCGCTTCTCATGGCGTTTGCCTGCTCCTTCCCGAGAAATGTAAGGAAATGAATAATATCGAACGCAGGCTGTATTGGGGAACCTTCCCTACTCCCTGAGTTTATAACAAATGTTGACGTATAGACACGATGGCTTTTCACATCTTCCGGGCGTTTCTCCTTTTATTCACCCTCGCTGGTTTTAAGCATGGTACATAACACGTTATTTACGGATGTACAATGTTTATTGAATAATTGTGTTAATAAGATAGCCCTGCTACTCAGGATTGCAGTGCGTGCATCTTAATAACCTGAACTAAATCATGTGGAGAGCAGTAAAAGTGACAAATCTGTACAACTAATCTATACAAGAAATTGATTAAAAACCATATCCTTAATGCTGAACACAGGAACGGGTAATATGCACCCAAGACCGAGAACTAAATCAAGTTTCTTATCTGTGGTCATGTTTGCTTTTTCTCCTGACCCAAAGGTTTTGTATTCCCTTTCGATACCAGCATATGTATTTTTATAACCAATTAAATAATGTTTGTGGCTTTAATTAACGGTGGCTTAATTCTCATTGTATCTGCAGGTGGAAATCCCACATCTAAACCGCTTACTGCAGCATTTGTTATCGCTGAGTCTGTCTGGGTGCTCAACTTTTGCTTATTCCTCATCGTCAAAGTGCTTTGCTGGTCTAATAAATAAATGCCCTTCAGGTAAGAACAGTTAAACAGCAGCTGTCATTAACAGCCGTATGTTTTTTTTGTTTTTTTTGGCCTGTACCCGTATTCCAAATTAGAGCACTGTGTATTGAGTCTTGGTTGGCAAGGGGTATATCTCCCGTGGGCTACACTCGGCTCTCATGGGAACTTTATATGCAAGTGTAGATTCCCCACTACAACAGGCATGAGTCCAGGATCTGAGCTTCGCTTTATTATTTAAAATGACCCTTCTGTGTGTCCCGTCAGCCTCTTCAACAAAGAATACACATTAAAGTACTTTGTAAGTCATTTCACATGCGTTCTCCAACCTGTAAAAATGTTTTTAAAAAAAAGCTCTTGCCTTTAGGACAAGCTGCAGCTCACATCACCCCCTCTATAGACCCATTTTTTCAGGGCCAACTGGAGTACTTTCTGCGCGTATGCCCACAGGGGTATAACATTTAGACCAAAAACCCTTGCCTGAACGGCAGTAAGTACACCACACAGGCTTAGGAAACGGGGGATGTATTTGGATAAACACATCCACAGCAAGCCTACGAGCTGGAGGGCAGGCAATGGGCATATGAGAGGATTCTGCACAGTTCTTCCATTTATTTTTATGGGGACCACTCTGTGATCGTATGCATTAACGTTCATATGACAAGGCTGTCCAAACTGCGTCCCTCCGGCTGCTGCAGGACTACATCTCCCATAATGCTGTGCCAGGCCCTTAGCCGAAAGAGCAGGTTGGGTGCCCCTGGAATGTCCCTTTAAGGTAGATGCCATGTCTTGTTGATTAACCCCTACATGTACTTTCCAAGGGGCAGCAGGTAGCCTAGTTTACATTATGGTTATTGTCCCTGTGTACATTAATCACATATGTAAAATGCTCCTGGGGCTTTCCAGTTAAATGCACACATGTTCCAAATTTCTAATTTGCCCTCTTACCCCAGGTGATCAATTGGATGACATCCTTCAAAACGCTGCTCGCCAGATAGAGTTGGCTTTGGCAGATGAAAGTCGCAGAACCCAGGCCATTACTCTGCTCGTCTGGGTGAGTGCTGAAGATGAACATGTTGCGTAACTTTGCAGTGTTTTCATCAGTTTTTATATACAGGATAAGCCCCTAATTTTTGCAGAATTTGTACAGTGGTCTTATCGCCTGAGGAAAAAACTACAGGGTCTCTATGTTTAGCTTGGAGAAGATGCGTTTGGGACATTTATTTTAAAGAAGGAGAACAAGAGGCCTTAGTTTAAGACTAGAGAGTCGGAAGCTTCGATTTAACATAAAGCTTCACTTTGTTGAGAGGACAGTAGACAAATGGGGACCCCCTTCCATCAGATGTGTTCCAAACGATTGTCTTCATCTGAGTTTTTCCCCCCTTTGCAGGTGACCAAGGCCTTGATACTGAGATACCACCCCTTGAACGGACAGCTAACTAACAAGGTAGGCGCTCATCAGGTAAACTGTGACCATGTTTCCGACGCGAGCGATTCTCAAATCTGAGGATTTTTTTAGCTGAGTGTGATTCGGTGAATAGATCCAGAGAAGAGGAGTCTGTCCAGTTGCCGTGTTATTGTATAAATGTTACTCGTTGTATAGATCTTAATATTTACCATAAAACGGGATCTGAGATCTTTCTCTCTGAGTAATTTCTCTATATAACTCTAGTGGGGATTCAGTTAATGTTCCGTCACTGATGGCTGTATTTTGCTTGGCAGGGCTGTTTGTCTGCTGAATCCCCCCGACTCCTTTTTGTCACCTGTAATAACTAGTAGTGTATTTCGATGCATATTGTAAACTCAATCTAACCCGTCCTCTTTTGCTGTAGATGATTGATTTGCTGCGTGATCGAGAGCTGGGTGACTCCGTGGCCGACAGATTCTCCCTGCTGGTCTCAGACTCCCCGGATATCCTCAGCAAAGCCTGCCATGCGGACATCCGCATGATGTTCCGGCAGAGGTTCTTCACGGAGAACGTTCCAAAACTGGTGCAAGGGTTCAATTCTGCCGAAGGAGGTGAATGTATATTGCGGGCAGAATGTTTTTATTTCTATTATACGTTCAAAGCAATTTAGCAGAGAGCATGAGAAAGACCTACTTACGTAGATATGCGTTTGTCGGTATCCTCCGCCAATGTATTGTCTATGCGGCCAAATATGGATTTTGCGGTTTCTGTACATGATGATTATATAATACATTTTTCTAGCAACGATAGTAATGTCATGAAGAATTGAGCCTATGTGACATGAATCAGTCTGCAATAATAAGGCTAGCCTGGCGGGATCCTATTGCCTGCCGTCTGGCACCAAGGCGAGAGAAGGCTCTCCGGTTTGGAGTAGGATACATCATAGTGTGGTCTTAAGTTATTTGTATATATTGTATAACCTTTTTACATTGCATGGACCTTTTAATCAGTGTCCCTTTAGCTTGAAATATTCACAGTATAAAGTAAGATGTCCGTGTTCTTGTCTCCCCTATAGATCTCAAGCCAAATTACCTGAAAGCTTTATCCTACGTCCTCAACTCTTTGCCAAAGGAAGTTCTCGTGACGGAGCTTCCATCGGTGAGTAAATGACCATATCTATCTTCATTACTGAATCCCTTGTATTTAAAGGGACTCCATTCTGTCTCCATAATTCCCACCAGCTTTGGCTGCCTAAAACAGCCAATCAGAGGCAGGAAAATGCTCCCATAGAAATCGGCTTAGATGATTGGCTATTCAGTGTTAAACGTAGGCAATGGTGTAGGGCTGTATTGTTAATCATATTCTCTTTTTCTAGCTGCTGTTACTCCTGCTGGAGGCTTTATCCTGCCCTGACCATGTGGTTCAGTTGTCTACACTGACTTGTTTGGAGCCTCTGCTTCTGGATGCAGCTGAGATCCTGAACCCCCATATTGATACCTTGATCACAAAGCTCATCAGCTTGTCTTCCAGCCCAGCTATGGTAGGGAAGGCCCGTTTAACCTTCTGAAATAAACACCTTATTTGTCCACCTCTGTTCCTAATGGTTAGATGCTACATGTATAGTACCCAGTACACTTTACTGATCCCTGCCCCGCTATGGGAACCAGAAAAGACCCCCAAATCTGCATACGGAGCCAAAGCTACATAAGGCAGCTTTTACCCAATCTCCTGAGTACATGTCTTCGCCACCCCCCCGTGTCATACATTTAGAAAACAAAATATTAATAAAGTGGGAAATACACTCAATTTGGGGAAACTTATTTTTGACATAGTTATTATATTTATTTTACAATTACAAGAATCCAAAATGTTGTATTGCGCTTTATTAATGATACTCTGTCATTACTACGCTGTATTGTAAGTGCGTTTTTCCTCTCCCTAGGCAGTTCGGATTTCAGCTTTAAAGTGTATGCTTGCGCTCACAAAGCTGCCTTTGCACATGGTAAGGATCCTACCTAATCGTCCATCTCCAAGAAAACGCGTTTGCTGGCCTAGTGATTTACACTATATATTATATATATATATATATATATATTACACACATGCTTCTTTTGACAGCTCCTGCCTTACAAGCAGCAAGTGATCCGTGCCTTGGGTAAGCCTCTGGACGATAAGAAAAGGCTGGTGAGGAAGGAGGCTGTCGAGGCTCGCTGTCAGTGGTGAGTGGCACTGGATGGGGTAAAGCTGGCTCAGTCACACTCGGGCTGCTTTAAATTAAGAGCTTTTAGAGAAACGATCAGTCATTTAACAGAAACAATGATGCAGATCATAAGAGGACGGTACGGCGGCTGCACCCTTGGAATACGTGCTGGGTGGGTTTCTACAGATTTATAAATGATATTGTAATTATAGACTTTCTTTTTAGGTTCTTACTTGGAAGTCCAGGCAGCTGAAACCGAGCGCCGGCGTTCTTTGCACGGAGACAATCTAACCAGGATGTGACTGACTTACTACACCGGATCGTTGATGCCGTATACGAAGTGCCATCATGTTTAGAGACCTCTTCCTGCTGAAGGACATCACAACCCGTCATCTCGTTAACCCATTCCATTCTTCATCATTTCAGTCCTCGGCTGCGTTGGCCAGCTCTGGGTGTTGGCCTGCTGCTTCTGTTGCACTTGAGCAAATAGTGGCACAAGTTTACACTAGGAAATAATCTGACCTGTCAATAAGGACGACTTATAATGTATTTTGTATAGTTGTATGCTTTAATAGCCAGTCCCGGAGCTTGATTTTAAGGTAAACTTTTTTTTTTTAAGCGTGTATAGAGTGATGTTACGGGGCACACGGCCTACGACTGGTTACTTTTCTATTCAAATAAGACTGTGAACAGATGTGGTGTGTTGCGCCTTCTTAACGTGAGCTGATTTGCAAGTGAAGTATGCACATTTTGGTCACAATTTAGTGATTTCTTTAAATGGTAATCCTTTTATCTGGAATAGCCAACCACTAGCTCTCCCAATCGACCAGCATAATGGGAGTTGTAGGTTAACAGCTGGGGCTGCTAGGTAGCCACCCCTGGCTGAGAGGCCATGACCTGCTAGTTCCCAGTGCATCGTGTTTTAACTCTCAGAAGTTATTTCTTATTTATATAGAATTGAGACTAATTGTTAGATGCAGTATGTTGCGGAGTTGCCTACATGACCACCTATTTTTCCTCCTTGGCTTACCCGATTTCCTTTTGGGCTTTATTCATTAAAGAGGAATTACCAAGATAAGGTTTTTTTCAATGCCCTCACTTCACTATTCAAACAGGCTGAACTGGCCCTGTATAATGTGTAACTCAATCTGTATGGAGCTGATTTGACTATACCTTATACAGGTTCCACCCGAGCTCTCCCTGCAGAGGAAGGTCACGGGTTGGAACTTCATGTATCGGGGTCAAGGAGCTGAAACACAATGAATAAAACCATTTTTTTCTGTATGGCTTTTGGTCCGAGGAGTTCTTTTTGGTCCCTCTAGTCTTAGCTCATGGTGAACCGCAAACTCTAGGCTTAGTAAATATGGCTGACTCAGTTACTGTCCACTACAAAAGAGAAAACGTATGCTCCATGAATATAAATGTTTACATTAAAACTATGGTCATTGGCCAATGTATGGGTTTTGTAAAAGGCTTTATTCTGATTTTAATTACACCACATTATCAGTAGCATAACGGTAACAAAAAAAAGTAATTTCCTAAAATAACTTAAATCAGATGTCCTAAGAAGGCTTCTCTACAGAGGAAAACTTTTTACTGCGTGATGCCATGTTTACCAAAACGAAAATAGTTTGTACAAATTTATTAAAGTATGGATGGTGTGAATAGAATATGGATTGCTAATCCGTAGCCGAAGGCAATGTATAGCAGCACACGGTGCGTTACGATTTTGGAACAAGACAGCCTGACTTGTAGTTCTTTAAAAATGGCGTTTGAGTGGTAGATGTAAAGTTCTTAGGAAAGCGGAGTGCGTCTATTTAGGGCACGTCTAACAAATATATTTTGGTTTTCAGTGGCAATGGAGTCTTATTGGCTGCTAAGTTACGTCCTTTAACCCTTTTTTTTATTAGTCTTGGCCAAATAAGCAGCTGTGGTGGTCACCAGACCCTAGAGATATACTGATCTATAGGATGAAGTCTATTTTAAATGATGGTGCTTACAGCTTTGGCCTCGTTGGCAGTCTCTGGTTACTCCATAGAAGGAATTCTAAATCATCTATTTCTGTAAGCAAACTGTATTAGACCAAGTAATTCTGTCATTAGAGTGGAAACTATAGCAGCAGCGGTATATCACCAGACTTTACATTTACAAACACCGGTATCCCAACACTTGTGTACGCAGGCAACGGGCAGTATTTAGTGTCTTCATCAAGTTTGGAGAAAATTGCAGCTCTTCTGCACGTCTGGCAAAGCTACGGTAGCTTCTCCATTCACAGCACTACCTTCTCCATACACAGCGCTACCAAGCCCGCAATCCAACGCCAATTCATCTTGTTGGCAGTCATATTGCAAGGAGTGACTTCTGCTTCGTAGATATCCATGATGGAGCATTCCAGGTCAAACCATTCCCATGAGGGGGGTGGGAAGATGGTAGTAGGACTCTGGAGATCCAGTGCCTGAAGGAGGAAAAAAACACAATACGGTAATTTAATTTCTACACGAAAAGGTACAAGCATGTGGGATTTTCAAGGAGACGGAGCAAACTTTATTCGTTACAGGCTTTTATACCGAATATATGGGAGATAAAACGAACACTAGTGAGGAGGGAAGGTGCGTAAGCTTGTTCATGCCTAGATCGCCCCCTACTGGTGTATCCCACCCTCTGAAATTATCATTGTAGCACGTCTCCCCTATGCACGCTATATAAAGCCAGATTTAAAACAGGATTACTTAATGGAAGCTAAGGGCAGAAACAAACATATAAAGACTCTAAACAAACAGCACATCTATGCCACTGCAAGCCTTTTAAAATAATAACGAGATGACTTACTGTTCGCTTTCTACTCCAAAGAATAGTCTCCAGTTTTGGCACCGGCCATGATTATATGGATTATTAAATACCTATACAAGGGATAAAATAATTACTTTCAAGCATACAATCCGCACACATTATTGCTTGTAACACGGATCGGGTGATAAGATCCAAACAATTTTTTTTATTATTAAATAAATTCCTTCAGAAGATGCTTTTTTGAATCGGCTCCCATCATAACCCTTTCTCTATCGCTGCAGACGACAGATTGCCTTTACCAGGGACAGATGCAGCTTTAAATGACTGTTTCTATATTGAAGCAGGTGTCTCGTCTTCTATGTGGAATCAGCATTTTACATTTTGCCTAAAACCGCTCAGAGGTCATCTCAAGACAGAAGATCGCTGTCCTAACATCATATTCTATAGCCGGACAGGACGGGGTGCAGAAATGAATTGTGATGGCCCATGGGAACCAGTTGTCTCTCCCAGTCTGGTCATTCCATGTTTGATATTTTAACCATTTGATAAAGTGAGAAATCAAGATTAGATTTTGGATTCGTTTCTCCCCTTTTTGTGGCTTTTGGATCAAAAGCAGGGTTACATGTAATGGACATGTTTTGGTTTTTTTTTGTTTGTTTTTTTAACCTATATTGCTATATTGCACCAACAGCAATTCTATCTTCATATACGTCACAAATCCTATCCCACGATTATAATTACATCATAAAAAAGTACGCCTTCACAGTGCTGTCGCTTAATAACCGTAATGGTTAAACTGAGTTACATAAATTCCAAAAGCAAAGGTTCAGAGCAGCAGTAGCACAAAGGACGCAAACATCGTGCTTGGAAAGGTCTAATGTGTCGCGGTATCCGGTTACCTTTCCTTTATCCTGCAGTCTCTTCCGCTCCTTCTTGTTTATGTGCCTTTCTATACTGGTCTCCCCGCGAGTAATCAGCATGGCGTGCCACAGCGTGAGAGCACCCAGCGCCAATGCCACCGAGCTGAAAACAGTCAGGATTTAACACAATTAACATTGTGAGATTGTGTCGAATGTAAACTTCACCTAAATTACATTAGAAAAGTGGACTGGACGTGCTCCTTGGTAACCTCTGATTTACACCCATCTGTTATTTAGTCTGTGGAAAGCTTATGATCATGGAGTAGGGCCATATTTATACACACAAGCTGTTGGTAGTGGGTGGGAAGTCCTAATATTGCCTACAAAATAGTTATAAATAATAAATTATGCTTATCAGGGCTTTAATTTGATTTGATCACAGGCTTACCAATTAAAGGTTCACTAAATAGCCCAACATTCATTTAGGCTACGGTTCCAAAAGCATACTGGGGTGATGGAGCGCCAGACGGGTTCCTACGTGGTTATCGCCACCAGCAATGCTAATTGGCCCAAATAATTTACAGTAAAACCCTTGGAGACAAGAAGTCTATAAAGCCGCCCGGCGTAGTTTTACCTGCATAGAACCCAGAGGTATATGATGCATTTGTGAAACATCCGCTCTTTGAAGGAAAAGGGTGGCGGCGTCTGATTGTAGGTCTAAAAGAAATAAGAAATCAACATTGTTTATACTTTTGCAGAATTTGCTATAATTTTGAAGTCTGACACAGGCGTTAAATAATTACAGGGAAGGTCCTGGCGATCCCCAATGAAAAAAGACAAATGTGCCCCTAAAGGCTTTGCTGCCATTTTGTGTTGAGCGGATCTGGCGGCCTGATTGCTTTTGCCATAAAAAGTAGAACGCTAAGTACTCCAGAAAAGGATGCCATCTAAACACATATAACCCCAAAATAGAACCTGCAGGGGTGAGCAGTTTCATGCTTACCCGTATATCTTGTTGAACCGGAACCAAGCTTTTGTTGGTTACATCTAATCTAAACGTGGAGCTCCATTATATGAGCAAATATGTACATTAAAAGAACAATGCACTGATTATTCTAATTATTCCTTATAATAGTCATCACTAGCCAAAAAATGAGGTCAAGCATTTTAAGTTCCAAAGCACATAAAGAACATCTCAAGCAATGAAACAAATGAATATAGTAAGTAGAGTGATCTAGAACCTGGTGACTCCTAAAGAGCAGAGACTAGAACGGTATGTGGCAGAACAGGTCGGGCTTTGGGTTCTGGAATGACCCGAGTAAGTAAAAATTATGCAAGGAAATGCAGGGAGTCCACACTCTTTGCACAAGAATAAAGTTTCAAGTTCCAACATTTTGGGAATTCCTCAGATAAATAACATTTACAAAGCAGCCGTCTTCTTCATAGAACAGGAGCAGTGTAATGTCCTTCAACATATAGAATTCACAGATGTCTTCTTTTAAACGGCCAGTATGGTAACCCTACTATAAAAATGCATGAACTTTCAGTCTATCTTTTGTGTTGGCCCCAACATCCTTATTTTACACAATTTTGCATATGCCAGACACATTCTCTAACAGAAAGCTTACAAAATGCAACAGCAGCCAGGCAGACAAACGCAGACACGGATAGAAGGTGGGATAAAACACACGGAGGATAGGGCTATGCAGAAAAGCGGTGTGTATAGAACATGAAACGGGAGCCTTGCAAAGCATAGACCGCGTCCCTCCTGCAATTTGTTGGGTAACGACGCCAAGCCAGCGCTGGCCGGTTCCCTTTTGCAGGTGTAGGGCGGTACTGGATGTCTTAATACGTGGAAGAACCTTGCAGAAGCAGTGCAGAGCTCCCTTCATTAATGGAATCACTAAACAACCACTAAAAAGGGGAGAATGTTTTAGCGGCGGGTCTTTTCACACACGTGTGTTAGTTCTACTGGTGACAAACTGCTTGGATTTGAAGGCTCCTTTCTATACAGCCCACCTCATTGGCCGCCATCTGGAGGCTCTCCTTGTTCTGGTGTTTCATTTTCTAGTAAGGAGGGAAGAGAGGACGGCAATTATCTTTCACACCTTGCCCGTACAACTGCGCAATAATACCCCCTGATATCCCTGCAGGGCTAAACGCCGTAATAGGATACCGCGTAGCTAAAGGTAAGAAGGGCAGACATCTCATCGCTCACCGCTTGTGAATACAGTTAACTTGAAGCATATCTGAGGTCTCTGTAAACCCACATACAGATAATGATGATGATACATAAAGCTTCCGAATGCATAGAACCCGGCTGGGGCATCCCTGACTCCCAGGATTTATCACCTCCTGCTTTCACCGACAATGAATACAGAGCGATTAACCACTGGGTTTCCTTGCACTAACGCCACATGAGATAGATACACAGCGCATCAAAAATAATCTGATCGGAACATAAGGGGATGGATAGCTGGGGAAAAACGCACCTCGATAGCTGAATAGGCTTCCCGAAACATTTCCCGGCTGCTGATGCTGCAGTAGATACAGCCCATCGTCATAAAAAGGCAGAAGGAGAAGAAGTAGCGATGGTTGTAATGTCCCACGCAGTTGTTCAACCAAGCTTAGCCGAGAGTTAAAGGTTATCTCATATCAATACAAGGGTGGCACAGAATGATCTTCATGTATATAAAACCATACCAAGCTTTACAACAAGGAACCATTGCCGGTCTGAAAAGGGGACCTCTGAGGTCTTGAAAAATGTGATTCTAGATCGTAATCTATGGAACGTTGGTCCACTAAATGCTATTGTATATTTATCTAGACTACTGATAGAAAAAAAAAGCGAACTGCACACTTAAATCTGCAGGAAATTCTGATTGGATTTTTTTAAATCCCAGCATCCCCAGGTGAGTAGTAAAAAACTATATTGAATACTTTATGCAGGTTCTGATTCTTACCCCTCTCCGCCTAAATTCTAACAAATAGAATAACAGGATAAATCTTTCCTGCTAAACCGATTCACGTGGAATAATGTTCTGATGTAGAATGTAACACGAGATGCCCAACACACAGCTGTCTAAGGGGGCCGTCAAATGATGCATTTCTAAGGTTATTCACATTCAAATAGGATACGGCAGTGATGATCCATTCTCAGAACGCACCTGCGGGAAGAAGACCGTGTCAGTGAGATGAATAACCATTCCCAACATAACGGAGTCTATAGCAAGAAACATTTTCTCCTGAAACCAGCTGCAACTCATGCAAGCGACCCAGTTATCTGCATTATTGCTATTAATATAAGTTAATGTATTTTCTAACATTTTTTGATGGACCGAATGGATGCCTGGGCATGACAAACTTTTTAGGGTTTGTTCATACAAATAACCCATTAGTGTAAATGATTATATATTTCAGATTTGCTATTTTTACCAAGTCATCTCCAGTCTGGCCCTGCCATGGAAAGCCTTGGGGACCCAGATCAAACACTTGAGTCTTATATCCACAAATTAATTATTAGCGGTAGTGCTGAGTGAAGCCAAACAACCATAAGAGAGCTGTTTCTTGCTACAGTAACTAGACATTAACCAAGTAAGTAGAATGCGGACCCAGAGGTTCCATGGCTTACCGGCTGCAGATGCTGCAGTGATGCGTCCGCGCAGGTTTTGGTGCGATGCATTTCCTGCAGATAGACACCGAAGGTATATCTATTTTATTCTGCGAAAAAATAAAACAAAAAAAGAAATCAGCAAGTTCTGGTTGCACCGGGGTTCCTGGGGCCTGAGGGGCACAATATCTGCGGGTACCTGGGGTGGGTATCCAGGAGGAGTAGTAATCGCCTTGTAATAGTGAAAGACGATCATTACGAGGTTCCAGTGTCCGTAGCCGACGTGCCACCATATCCATGCTGTAGAATAAGTCTGCAGAATGAGAGGCAGGACGCAGATGTATACAATCAAGACGATGGAGCTCGTCAGCAGAATCACCAGAGCCACAAACACCTAGAAAAGGTAAATTAAAATAACATGATACGGAAATCCAGCGCAGAAGTTGTTAATGTTGTAAATCACTATTATAGCTGGAATCGGCTGATTTTTAAAGGAATATCTTCATACAGAGACCCTTTATCACCCCTGTGTTCCAATGGCCCTTTATCACTCTTATCACTCCTGTGTTCCAGGCACGTTGTTTTGCTAATCACAGCTAAAAGACTCATTAATCGTTAGGAAACCCTTTATATATTTTATTAGTAATATATTTTCTATATTTTTTGCTTGCGTGCATGGGACTTTTTCTTGGTTTTGTTTTGGGGACTTTAAGGTCTTTAAAACCACCGCCTTTTAATGCTTATATTTTTAGTGTGCACAGTTCTATCTTTTTCTGTTTTAAGGGGAAAATAAAGTGCAGATTGTACTTACTATGCCAAACCACCGGGTCAGGTGATCCACCAGCCAATAAATAGGCTCAAAGAGGGAGTCGATGACAACATCGCTGTTGGTGAAGGAGTTGTAGGACAGAGAGACAACACAAAGGCGCCCATAACGTAGGTAATCGAAGATCCGGCTCAGGAAACTACACTTCCGCCGGTGCCCAAGGCGCAAGCACCTCAAAAACATGCGCCGACAGCTTCTCATTCCCGCAGCTCATTACCTGGACATAAGAACAAGAAATAAGAACCAATAAAAACACAGAGCGTGCACATGTCACATGACAGCTCGCCATTTTCAACGTACCTACAGCTTCGTGTGGAATATAGAATAACACAATTAAAAATATATATTAACCTTCAGCGTTTTCCTCTGAATCCCCGTAGCGCAGGTAGCCGTTATAGTAACGTGTGCATTCTTACCTCGAACGAGGCCAAAGGGCCAAGCGAGGTTTGGGATCTTAGAGGAAGTTCAACAAGACTACCGCTCTATTTGCTTGAATAAGTGATATCTGGATGAATGTTCCAAATTCTGGGCCTAGAATGTTTTAGCGTGCTCTGATACGACCTTAATGTGTCGAATGGGTAGAAAAGAATAGAAGACTTAATGAGCCAAAGGGCTCTTATCTCCTATCAAGATAGTTTACAGAGAATTGGTTGGATCCTGTGTCAGCGTCACATGACTACATATGGAAACTTCACCTACATCTGGAAATGTCACCTTCAGGACTTTTTTAAACCCCAAAAGACCTGAAAAACCTCATGGACATTCTTTACGGGCCATGCAATTTGAGTGGAGAGCCCCATTCATGAGCCTTATTGCCCAGAGGGATTAAAGGTGTCCCCAATCAGTGTAAAAAACCCACAATGTCCTCACCAATGGATACGGACCACCAGGAAGTCTCTACATCCCATCAGAAAATGATTTCACGTCTTTTAAGGGACAATACACTCTAAAATAACAGATAATGTTTAATTCCTGGACAGAGTATCACCCAGACATTGTTTCTGTTTAATATTGTTTGGTGCTACAGTCTCCAGTTGGGTTCATTTACATCCCAGCAGCCTTCATGTTTAGGGAGTCAAATTCCATTGCTGTGATTGTCACATTTCTGAGACTAATATATACATACACTCCATATATAAACAGAGTATGAGATGTGAGGGTTTTAGTCTTAAATTAATTATTGTATCATTGAAAATGAAGGTATTTTGTCACCGGTTTATTTATTTTGATATAAATGATTAAATGGATAGAATTCATTACAAGCTGCAGTATCACCTTTACCTGAACGCTACTAAAAGGAAATGAAGAATAGCCGCTTCCTCCGTGATATTACACACTTTTATCTCACATTCCCATCAGCGTTAATCCGTGAGCTCCGGTACCGGGAGTAAATGGATTAATGACAAATTAAAAGGCATAAAGACAGGTGGATGAGAGCTTGGAGCCCCGCGGAGACCGTGAGGAGTACTTTACCTGCCCGTGTGCGATATCCCGTCCGAGCAGCTGTACCCCCTGCCCAAAACCATCCTAGGGACCGGGGAGCCGGATATCACTCAACCCAAACCAACAAGCGTAACCGTACAGCATTTCCGCATGCGCACTGGAGGCAGACAGCGATCGGAACATACTTAGAGAAGCGCGCATGCGCAGTACCCACGGGAAGGGGCCAAGCAGCGTACGCCACGGGAAACGCGCACGCGCAGCAAACAGACGACACTAGCGGGCCGAACAAAGCTTTCAGAGAAAACAAAGCAGCGGGCTGAAAGGTCACACCCGTGGGAAAGTCGGCACGTAGCTTGCGTTACACGACAATACTGCCGCCATGCGGTACTCTTACATCATCAGGGGGCATCATTACTTTTTGCAGGATGAGCGACTTCACATTGTGGCCGCCGACGTGCTGTGTCCGGGTCAAGCAGTTATTGTATGCGACGCCTGCAGATCCGCGTACGGCCGCCTGGGGGCGTCACTAAAGGGATAGGTGGCAGGAGCCAGGAGACTCTCCGTTTAGTAAATACACCCCATCCTGTTACGTCTAGTATCGGTTTCTGCAGTAGTTCATTTACCTTTAGCCACGGTGAAAATGCCCCAGGGTTCAGCCCTGCTGTATATAAAGGACTTATATAAATCAACATTGTGGTTTTAAATGATTTTATTCTCTGATGTAATGTTTTTAGGTATAGAAACAGAACAGGATTAACCCTCCATTGTCTGTACAGTCAATAGCAGTCACATGGTGTTAGCAGGAGCTAAATTAAATGGACTGTTTTCTGGCAACAGGTAAAAAAAAAAAATACAATACTTTCTTACACATAAAACTGCACAGATGTTGAACTTTAATTAGGCCTTCAGTTTTCAGAAGCCACCACGTTAGCATGAATCAGTCTTAACCAGATTATACACGCTACATGCTGAACTTTAACAATGGACAAAATAGCAATTGATTTGAACATAGAAACGTTTTAAAAGAGAAAAAATAAACTTAAAAAACATTTTTACATCGTAACTTCGCAGGTAGGCACTTCTCAAAATGTTTGCATTCACACGATAAGTAAAATCACTATTACATCAGTATATTAAAATAGGTTTGAACGTTTCCAAATTTTGCTGCAGGTCACAGAATATTCTCCACACCAGAGAACTTTGTTACAAAAATAGCTATCCGTCCTGTAAGGCTGGAAAGGGGAGGAAAAAAACAAAAAACTGGTAGG
Source organism: Spea multiplicata (assembly GCA_009364415.1). Taxonomy (NCBI): domain Eukaryota; kingdom Metazoa; phylum Chordata; class Amphibia; order Anura; family Pelobatidae; genus Spea; species Spea multiplicata. Next base: position 2,538 of record VKOC01016603.1, on the reverse strand, counting down.
ATTGGTGACATCGTCTGAAAAAGGTTTAAAAATGTAAGCAAGACCTGGAAAGAGAAGCCACACAGTGGCTGCCGAACACTCGAATGACCCCTGGGTCAAAGCACTGCTCCTCGATGGCACGGACGCAGCTCACATTATGTCTGAAGAAACTCGGGCTGCACTCTTGCCACTTTCCGTGGCTCTTTAATGTGGGTCTTTGGGCACTGCATCTCACACCAGCTGATTGGCACCATGCTCGCACCTGCGGAAAAATATTCAGTCATTAAACTGCAAGTCAATATAAATACTGCATTTGCTTGATTAGAAGATCAACCAAAATTTGAATATTTAGGGGGGGGGAGCCTGATACAAGACTCTTATAGGAAAAAATGTTTTACTAGTAAATATTAATTCACATGTAAATCATTTTTCATATTTTAAAAAGCTATGATTGAGAAAAATGATTTTTTTGTTTTTATTTCCTTTATTTGCCAACCTGCCAGGCTTGCCATCTGCCCCAGATATGCTTTAACCCCCATATACCACCCTGCCCCCCCCCCCACCAATGCTTCCCCAGGCTCGTCCCCAGTACTTCAGACTCCCTGGTGTCTAGTGGGGGCAGCCAGTGGATATCTGAGCGATGCACAGAGATAACCTCTGCTGCCCGTTAGTTCCGCCAGGGCTCCTATGACTGAGCACCAGAAGGTCACGCCGGCTGCCAGGGATCCACATCCTCTGCAGCGCTGCGAGGGATCCTCCTCTGTAGCTATGCACACAGACAACCTCCGCAGCTGCCGGAACTTACACTGGGGCTTCTACGATGGAGCACCGGAAGGTCATGTGCCGCCAGCAGCGGAGGTTAGCAAAGAGGAAGATCCAGGTCCCCTGCAGAGCTGCGGGGGATCTGGATCTTAGTCTTATAATCAGACCACTATTTGAGGTCTGATTATAAGATGGCTCTGGAAAAACCTCCTCTTATAAACGAGGTTCATGAGCTTGAATTCTTACTTCAAGAGATCCAGGATACTGTCACATTGTGGTTTGCGCATCTTATGAGCATGTTTTCCGTAACGCATATACATACAAACACTGAAACGCACCTGCTTCACTGTGAGCGACCACCACTCCTAGCTCATTCTCTGCTGTAGTTAAAAGATAGTTGGACTGGGCATCTCCTAGAGATATCTAGTACATGTTAATTCAGTAAAACAACATACATTGTCACTTTAACAGAAAGAGGAGAGATCAGCTGTTATAAAACGTATTGTAATTCTATTACGTTTTCCTCCAGTGAAGCATTTTATTTAGAAATGCTGCCTATTCAGTCAGCCGGCAGCAAGACAGCAGCGCTTCTACTTTCAGAGACAAAAGGATACGACTTTAGCCATAATAATGTCTCCTGGCCGAAAACTTTTGTATACCTCCACCTGCAAGGAAGAATTGTACTTTGTTTAATTGTTGTAATACAAAAAATATAATGATTTGGCATGTATTTAGATATGGACTGTCATGTAAATCACAGTAAAAGAGTAGTGAAACATTAAAGAAGCAGGTTCTCTCATTTTAAAGACTTCATTAAAAGTGCCGTCCAATTAACTGGAGCCATCTGGGGTTTTTGTAAATTATTTCATTTAACCAAAGCATGTGGAAATATGAAGTTTTTTTTCCCAGGACTGGCACCCACAACCTTTTACACTGTAAATGTTTCACTTGTCGTACTATAATATACTTATAACACTGCTGCTTTAATGAACAAGTAATGACCACTAAAGAAGCTGTAAAAGAAAAAAAAAAACATAACGTGAAGCAAGCAATCAGATAGAGTTTTTAAGGGTTACCTTGTCTTTTTCTGTTGCTCTTATGTCCTCTCTCCTGCAACACAAAAGCATCAACAGCGCATTAAATATATACATCTTATTTACACCATGAAGTACGTCAACACCGTTTACTGGCGGGGTGGAACCCCCCCCCCGAAGACTACAGCATGCGCAACTGAACCTACGCAACCTGCACTCCTGGGTCTGTCTTAGGTAAGACCTCAGTCACTTGTGGTTTCTTTTACTGACGAGCGAGGAAATATTCACCGGTTAATCCAAAATGATGGTAGCATATTAATGAAACATTAATTCCATTACTGAGTGAACACATTCCAAACAAAACCACTGGGAAGAACAGAAGGACCATCAGATTTTAGCCAAGGAAATATAGCAATAATCTCTTCGGAGCATGGACTTACCTTATAATGCCTCTAAAGGTATTTTTCAATGGTGTTGACCCAATATACATGATCTGGACTTTAACAAACCTAGAATTTATGCTCATAACCTAATGGAACCAAAGAAAACAAGTATTTACTAAAATGCATTAAAGCTGGAAATACAATATCATTAGGAACAAATTATAATCCTGCATATGAGAGAGTTAGGACTGATTTTATTGAATCAATGCAGCAAAGTTTGCTTCGCTGTCCCTGTTATGAGAGTTTGACAGTCACATACAACAGTTCTGCTTATAAAAGTTCAGTTTATCCTACAGTAAGGTGCCCCATATTTAAACACT
>VKOC01016602.1:0-88122 GCA_009364415.1 Spea multiplicata | reverse complement strand
TGCAATAAAGAAAAAAAATGGTACATCCAAGGCATCCTCAAAAGTGTTTCTTATGACGTTGTTTGCAGATTTAACAAAGACATTGGTGTACAAGTCCTCGAGGGTCCTGAACAGGTCAGGAAGTCAGTGTATCCCTGTCTAAACACAAATTGGCCTTTTTTGCGGTCAATGAGGCTTGGATTTGAGTACCACTCAACAGAGAAATACTTATATGCACTAGAAAGAAACCCGCTTTATGTATATACCACAGAATCAAAATCTTATTTGCTCCCAAAATCAGAACAATTTTTTATTACATTATATTGATAATGGGGAATCAAATGGGCCAATTAGGGAAATAGGGCAGGATTTAGGAACACTGTAAAAGGGCGCACAAAATGACATCTTATTCTGCACAGAAAATTAACGTATGAAATGTTTCCATATTCTGCTATGTTAGCCTGTCAGAAAAAGGTTTATAGTATTTAAAAAAAAATCCTAAAATCATGCATGGTCAATATTTCAGGTTTTAGATGTATACTGTATGTCTCCTAGCCAATATTAGACAATTACTTCACGAAAGATCACTTTAAGTACTAGGAGTAAGGATTTAAATGAACAATTGGCATGGGTGGGATGAACCATATAGAGTATGGTCATCCGAAATTACTTAATATTCTATAAAAATATTACTGTATAATATATAATCTTTTTATTTAAACTATTATGGATAAAATGATATGTATAGACCTTTTGAACAGATGGTTCCAGCGACACTGCAACTTAAAATACCTATATCCCCTTAAACATTTGAATTTATCCTAGATATGATGACCTATTTACAGGTAAAACTACTGGTTTGCAAGTATGATTCATAGGTACTGTTCCAACATCCTATGTGTCAATAGATTTGACATTTGTGTTTAATTAACGTTTAATTAATTTTTTTTATTTGCATTAAAAAAAAAATGAACATGATGATACATAATACATAATGATCAGATATATTTTATGTAGAATATTTACATTTTATATTAGATATTTTTTAAAGCCAAAGAAAACATGCTTAAAAGATTCTCCAATATTTTAGAACATTCATATTAACTGGAAATTATACAAAATAATATCGTCAGGACAACCACTTATATAAAAGGGATGTCAGTTAATCATAGGGGCAGCAGATGTCTCATGGAATGGAGGCACATTATCTGGCTTACTTTTAGCATTCAGGATTCTCTTTTATCTCAAGCTGATTCTTGATGCAGTACACACGGCCTCTTATATGCTTATCCTACTTAAGCCCAGAGTTCCTGCTGCCAGTTAACAGATCAATATGGTCTTTTTGCTTGATTTAGACTTGATCCTGGATCTTTTCTCATGTGATCCAGTTGCTGGCCCATAAAGGGAACACTTTATTGTAAAGTTCAGCAGATTAATTTCCACTGGAAAGCTACATTATGTGATGCCTGGGCTACATATAATGAAGTAACAGGAAGGCTTTTAGAGCAGATCTACCATTGCGTCTCTAATTTTAAGTTCATATGTGTCCACGCGTTTCACATTACTTAAAATAATATAACTACATAACAAGACACGTGCTTGGATTCTTGTTTCAAATTGGTAAAATGACAAGCTGTTGTCAATCCTTCTTCTAATTGCTCCAGAGTTCTCTATATCATGCTGGCCAAGTGAAATCAATGGACTAGTCGAAAAACAACTTTGGGCACCCTTTACCTACCTCTGGATGCAGCTGTCCCACTAAAGCGTTAGATACAAATAGGTGATAATGAAATAAAGTGAATGGGTTCTTCCAAGATTGTTACACAAGATTGGTGAGCGTGCTTAATTAACATTAGCATTGTCTATTTATAGGTGTTTAATGTAGCACTAGTGACGGGAGTGTTAATGAGAAACCTGATAACTGAAATACAGCACTTTTATACTAGGTCTATATTCACTTTTTTATACTACACAGCAAATATTTTTTTGTAATCCTGATATGAATCAATATCATTATTAAGCAAAGATGTTGTTTTGTTACCTGTAGCCCTATGGTTAAATAATTGTGTCCCTGTCTATTTACTTTACCCGAAAATTTAGGAATGTTGGCAACTATGTAACACTTATATATATATATATATATATATATATTGTATGATCCCAATTATAGACTGCACCCTTATAGTTCAGTGCCATTTTAAAGTAAATGTAATTTTTTAAGAAAAGTACACATTAGTAGATGGGTAAGCAGTATTTTATTTAATGAACAGGAGCACATTTTTGCTCACAGATATATGGAAAACTATTTTGAAGTTGTAAATAAGGAGAAAGGAGTGGACGGGTAGAAAGTAGGATGGGGAGAAGACTAAGAAAAGGACTAAGAAAAGAGGGAAATTGGGAATACACATCAGAACCATATTTTGGAAAGACAACCCTTACTCTTAAAACAGATTATGAGAGTATAAATGTGGTGGTCCAGCCACAAATGCTAACAAGGCGGCTGATGGGAACTGTCCTCCAAACTCTTTATCTAAACTTTAGCCAGACGAGACTCGAGTGTTCTCCTCATCAGCTGTGAGGATGCGGCAGACTGGAGCAGAAAGTGGATGCCATGTCTGCTGAACTAGAATAGAATAAGCAGAACATGGCGGAACTAGTGTTACCAGCTCACGTTGCTTGGGGGACTGCAGTGCTGACGGACCGCTCTACCGGAAGTGGGCTCAGCCGCCTCAGCAGTGCAAACAGACAGCGCAGGAGACTTAAAAGCGCACCATGCTCCATCCTGAATATCTAAACCCTGATTATAGGCCGTACCCCTAATTTAAAGGGCTATAATCAGGACAATGCGGTGTATTCACACACACATAGCTGTGACACATACTGCTGCTGTGGCGATTTCCAATGAATTGCCAAGTTAATGTTATTGGATCACATTGTTAATCCAACGCGATTTGTTTGATGTGTAACCTACAGTTTTGATTAATATGACATTTCTCCAATAACCGGCAACCTCTCATATCTTAAAGAAAATTGCACAAGAGGCATAAACCAGAGGTGAAATCAATCATCACCGCTAATAAAATTGATCCCCTTGATCAATAGTCTTAATAAAATAAGAAAGGAACAGAAGATTTATCACTGCTCTGTGGATAACACTGAACGTTGGCTATATATTTATATATACTATATATAATATATATATATAATATATATGCACCATATGTGACATCACTGACACAAAAAAAAATCTAAGTTGAATTCTGATGGTTTCCTGGCAACTAGATTTTGAATCAGGTTCACCATCCGGAGGAATATATAAATGGCAATATCTCTCTGCTAAAAAATGAAATAATTACATGAATTACAAAAATGAATAATAACAAAATTCTGAAGCCCGTAACATCGATATATTAGTGGACATGTGTGATGTAAGCTGAACTTGACGAAAGCGTCACTGCCTCATCAAAGAGTCGTTCTTTTCCTAATGCTACATTTTTCAGTAAAATTAGCAATAAATATGTATTTAAAATATATATTATATTATATTCGATGGATGCAGCCATTTTAATTTAATTCAGGAACTGAATGTTTATTCCTCTCCATTACATGTATCTCCCTGTTGCCAATCTGCTGATACTAACTTGCTCAGGCAGCATTTCAAGGGCAGGAAGAAAGAAGAGAACTGCGGGGCAGTATGGCTAATTGTGCCCCAATGCGACATAGATCGTGGCTTCTTTAATATATATTTTTCAACCGAATATCTCCTAATCTATTATATTAACTAAAAACAGTGTTTCCCTTTAAGAACGTGTATGAAGCGTTCTTCAAGTAGTACAGATGCCAAGATATAGTTTCCAAGAAGGCAAAATATCAGCTTGCCTAGAGCAACATCAGCCCATGGGCCAACAATGAAGTCTAGGACTAAAATGTATAGCTAATATTGTTACAACTCCTTTAAGAAACAAAGCCACTAATGATCGAAAACTATCATAATAATTGTATTTCGTCCGTGAAATCCGCAACGATCCATTACAGCAGATTATTAAAGATCTCTGGCTGAGAGAAACAATATTATCCTATACTTTAGGGTTTAAATCTTTCATCCACAAAAAAAAACTGCCGTCTGCTTATTTCCCTTATTAATTATTTAGAAACCCCTTTTAGTGCAGCATGAGTCATTTTGCTGGTCTATTCTGTTTCCCAACAAATATGAGACTTGATATCTTTGTTGCTTGTGGTCATTAATATTGTAGTCTCTGCAGGATCATTCTCTTTGAAATATAAAGAGTGTTAGTCTGGTAATTCAGAAGCAAAGCTTCATTTCCCAGAAGATACACTGATTTCCACGCGTTATTGTGAACCCTGATGAGTGGTGCTATGACCCATGTTTGCTTGGATAAGAGAGATTTTTTTTTTTTTGATCCAAACAATAAAACTAAGACTATTTGAAAGTAAAACAGATTTTGCGCCAGTGGAATAGATACACAGAATCTTGTTAGATAGCTAGGAGTATACAGAGAAAAATCTTTGTATTATCTGAAATCATAAATGAACACAAAAACAATGGAAATGTTCTTTAAGGAGACAGAAAGCTTTCATCCAGGGAACAAATGACCCAGTAAAACTAGGGTTTATTCACTAAAGGGAAAGTTAACAAGAGAGCTTGCAGGAGAGTTTTTGGTTCAGCTCCTTGACTTCTCTATATGGTGTGAAGGTCCAACTCCAGTAAGGTTCTGCTGAAAGAAGAACTTGACTGGCCTTGTATAATGTATAGTTAAATCAGTGAGATTTCTTCAAAGTTTCCATATTCATTGGCTTATGCATTATACGGGTCCAACTCAGCCTTTCTTGCTAGAAAACGTTCCAGTGATGGCCCTTAATGAATAGTGACCTAAATCCATGCTGACTATCCAGTCCTAACCAACACGTTTTTCTCAAAAGGAACTACTGAGAAAGTCCATGAAAGAAGAACAGGGAGAACCAAATTAAGGTGTAAATGCTTTAAATTCCTCAAAACCTTCCATTATGCTCTAAGCACACAGGAGATCAGGCATGGAGCCTCCCCTGTCAGCAGGAGATAGCGTCGCTGGCTCTGTGCTGACAGATAAAGTATAGAACCATGATCGCAAGTTACATTTCAACACAGTGTCAATGCCTGATCTCCGATCAAGGCACTCTCAACCATCAATGTGCCAATTACCGGAGACGTAGGTGGCACTTCTGCACTTAGGAATGAGGAACAGGGGCCAAAAGTTTAGGCCAAAATATAAAACATCTTGCAAAAATGACTTATCAAAAAGTCAAAAAGAAACAGGTAGTTTTAATTAAATTCAGTTATGCTAGCAATTTTTTAAGGCTTTTAGACCCCAAATTACATCAATACTATGTAATTAAAGAAAAAAGACACGCGTGTATGCTTTAACTCTTCAGTTAAGAACGGTACGCATGTATTTTGTTGAAATACCTAACATGCGTCAGAGTATAGGTGTTATTCAAACATATTCTTAGATCTGCTGAACCATTTTAAAATGTTATCACAACATATAAACGGTTTGTATCATCTGTGAAATCACCTAAAGGGTTTTTGTGACAGTAGCACTCTTAGTGATCATGAAATAAGCAATTTTACTGCAAGGAGTTAAAACTTCATACGTGATCCTACAGCAAGAAGGATAAAACAGATGTTCCGCTAGCTTGCGGGGATATATTGCTGGGTTGTAAAATGCTTCCATTGGTTCATCCAAGTACATCTCAATAGTTTGCTAGTCAATCTGAACATTATTACTGTGTCTCCCTTAAGCTACAGTTTTCCACATTGTGCCTGCAATCATTTGAAAGCTATTTTCCATCCCGGGGCTGTTATAATAAATGAAATTGTAAGATCTTAAGATAATATTAGTATAGAAAATGCGCACCCGAACTACAGAGTACAGTGGTTGTCCTCAAGATTAAAGGGACAGTCCAGCCATCATTTGCACTTTATTGCATATGGTAGCTGAGAGAGCCCTTTAAATTATCATGGTGTCTCTGCAGACCCTCCCCCGTGTACATTTGCCCCTTCGCCCGTCCTCTGGTTATCTTCTTCGGCTCGTCAGGACTAGAGCTGACTGGCGATCCCCAACCACGAGCATGCAAAGAAACAAGCATTTCAATGAGAGTTCTTTCCAATCAGCACAGAATCAGTAGCAAGAATTGCCAGACAAGGGAGGAGGGCAGCTGCAGCTCTGCATCTGCAACTTCTCCCTGGGGTGCATGTTAAAGTACTTATAATGTATGTGTTCTTTTTGGTGAGGCTGCCTGGGACATTATACAGAGGCCTCCTGGAACTTCTTAGGAGGAAGCAGGACATGACCTGGTCAGTGTTGAGAGGCTTTCCTGGCATCTAGATGGGCAACGGTAGAGGGAAAGGAAAGGGAGGTGGGCCTTGGGGCAGTTTTATCCTGGTTACTGAAAGTATTTCCTTCCTTTTTTCTTTTTTTACTTGGTTTGAAAGTTGTTGTTGCTCACATTGTGGAGGTTTGGGGTTAAGGACTCGAAATCCATCACTTGGTCTCTTTCTTTCGGTAATATGGGTTGGAGGGAAAAAGACAAACTAATTACAGTGTGCTTGGGTCATCCACCTTTAAATAGAAGAAATATGGTAGAGATACCTTGGTTTTCAAAGAATCTTAAGATGTACATTCACTGTACCCAAGATGGAGTATAATGTAAACGTGACACAGCAGTCAGAGCTATAAAATGAGAACATTCTCTTTGGACCCAATTATTAAGTTAGTGCTTTCATACAGAAAAGGCTGAATGTATTAAAACACCATGACTTCCTGTTAAAAAAAGATAATAGGAGGAATTATAGACATGATAGACTGTTTATTATATACAGCAATAAGCAGTACACCAGTAATAACCTTTTTTCGGTAGAAGAGCTATCTGTTTTTCCACTAAACACAAGTATGTATAGAAGCGTAGCATCCCTAGGGTTATCAGGTTACCAGTTGTTTCCTAGACTGTCATGTATAAGGAAAAACAATGTGATAAATCTGGACATTTATATTACTTTCAATTAGCCATGTTTTTTTTTAATACTCTCAAGCATGGATAGTTTGTTTCCATTCCTTGCCGGGATGTGACGCAAAGTCTTGCCCAAGGCCCAAATTCCATTGTGGACCATATATATATATATATATCTCTTATACACATATTATAATATTATATATATATATATATATATATTATATATATATATATATAATATATATGTTTTTTTAATTTTATTTCTTTTTTTTTCTTTACAACATACTGGCTAGGCTTAGAGTGGCAGCTCGTCCGTCGCATAACAAGGAGCCAATTGCTGTTTTGGGCAATCAAGCTCTGCGTAGCGCAGCTACTCAATAGGCCTGTTAAAATCACTGATCTCTCCAACCGGCCCATTAACACTATGGAAGGTTGTACCGAGTCAGCACGGCCACCATAGCCTACTTCCTTGTGACACCGCTTATGACAACATGTCCCGTTGCCCAGCATTAAGGACCTTGGTGCAATGGGGAGCAGCAGCGGCGCTGCCCTAGATTTTGCCTGGGCCCTAGGTTATAGCATTGACTATCTCTATGAGTGTTAACATTAAACGACATATATCTTTGAAGTTAGAATAAAGCAGGAAATTGATTTTAAGCAATAGAGAAATAAAGCTTAATTTCAAAAAGTCATCTTATTTCCCCTGATGCTGGTGCCCTGGCTTGATTTCGTTTTTTAATAGCGTCAGCGTTCCATGCCTTCTCCCTTGCGGTTCGCGTTTACCCTGCTGCATTTCCTTTTCGGCTTGATTGCATATTCCATATGGTATCAGTTGCCATAAACGTGGCCGCGTTTTAAATGTCCCCTTAATCCCCATAAACTTAATTTTGAACGGTAACTAATTAAAAATACGATTTGCAAATACCCAGATGTTAAAATAATAACTTGCGTTCTGAACTTTCATTTGGAATGGAATGTTCTCGTAGGGTTTTTTTTTCTTATACTGTTACGGGAGAATATACTATAATTTAGTGTAGCTAAATAATAGCAGTCGCTTTTTTTTAATGTTGTAATCAAGCGGTAAAAGCAAGTATTTCTGGCACAGGGGATTATATCCAGCAGGCAACCTCAATAATATACCTATTAGTTTTAGTATTACCGTTGGTGGAGTTGCAGGTCAAAGACTTTATAGATTTCAATCGGGAAATGTCACCTAAGTGAGAAACTTGTGACATCACCATGCACATAGCTCTCAAAAGTCCTGGTTTTTGCGAGAAAGTCCCAATTTACCAAGTAGCCCCACTATCCTGCATTCGTGGGCAGTAGGAAACATGGGTTGGTTAGGAACAGATAACACCAACATGTATAATCTAACCACGTTGTTTTGTTTCTTTCTCCTACTCATCATTTAGTTAGTCCCAAAGAAGGCTTCTGATTTTCTTGGTTTTATATGTCAGCCAGAATTAATATTTTAGCATGGCTTACCTATTAGGCACCAAAAAAGTTAACACAAAAAAGTCAAAATCTCTAATAGCTGCCATTTGTAGGCTTTAAGGAGTCAAAGATTGGGTCTTCTGCCACGTTCCCGAGACATGGACCCACTGCCGCTAAATACCAAACATCACAGAACATTGAGTCAGAATAAAGGCCGGCACTTTATAAGTACTGTATAATCATGACTGTCACGTTAATGATTTTTTTCTTTCTTTCATTATAAATGTAAATATTGACAAAATATAAAGCACAAAGAAAACAGCTGCTCGCCTGACGTCACCATCATAATGTCTAATCTGGTTAAACAAAGAGACACCTTATTAGAGAAGTTTATCCAGAAGGCTTTAGTAGGAGATCACGTGACTTGGCTGCTCATTTGAATTTGACCCAGCAATTACCTACTGTTAGGTAGAACGGTCTTAATCATGGCTGTAGATAATTAACAGAAAGCAAATAAAGTTTACATGTTCAGGATATTTATTTCAAGGAACACTCCAGCCATCAGATGCACTTTTATTCCCGATAGATGAAAAGTCCTTTTACATTTTTATGGGTTTCCCTTGCAAATGCATTGGGGGATTCTGCAAAATTCTACATTTTTTCTCCCTAAGGTATTCCTTTTTTTGTTTTTGAAGATTAGATGGATGAATATGAAAGTACATACAAAGCATGCCCAGATCAGGCTCGGGGGTAGCTGGCTGACGGAGGTGCACACTCACTCAATTTACTCTCCAGAGACAGATTGAGTGAAGCAGTGTGCCTCCAGCATCGAGGCATTGCAGCAAGGCCGTTTAAGCGAAGAAAGTGATCCTTGATCACTTTCTACGCTTATTTAATTTTTTGACGGTTCAGGACCTTCTTGTCATGACGGTCCTGAACCGGCAAAGGTCACGAAGGGATTAAAGTGCTGGGACCAATCCATCACGGCCAGTCTGGCATTCAGAGTTGGAATGGGGATAACGAGGCATCCCTTTCACTTGAATGCTGGTGCCTTAAAGTATATCCCCACTCTTTGTTACTTCTCCCTAATTTTATTCCCCATGCCTTTTCTTATTCACATTCTCTCCTCACCTGTCAATATATTTATCTCGTTTTCTTCAACAATGTTTGTGCTAATACTGGTTGTTTTGTACAAAAAATGTTATAAAAAATGATATTTCCAGATCTCCCGGTTTATGGCATCAGTACTCTTATAGTTTCCTATACCTGAGAATATAAAGCAAAATTTAGAGAAATTGGGCAAACTGAATACCAAATCGGTGTGCATTGTTTAGAAAGGGTTGCATATTAATATCACAAACGAAGCTTTGATCTGATTGTTTATGCATTTGTACATAATCACTTTACAAATGAGAATGGAAAGAACCAATAGATCAGAGCCATTTAAGTAATAAGTACATCGCTGTAATTAAAAGCATTTCATGTTAATTGGTAATAATTGTGCAATCATTGCAGATTGTATTAAAGAAAAGCTTAGTTCAACCGAACATTAATTACGCCTGTCAACTGTAACTGCGCATAAGTTTAATACGCCTGTGGTTTTTGTTCGGCACATAGATTTTGGCAAAAAGTCGTCATTCTGCGTTGAATAATGATTTAAACAGGGGGTTGATTACTTTTCTAAATACTGAATGTTATGTAAAAGAATACTGATGCATGTTGTGTAGTTTAAAAATAGGCGTTTAGCCATATATTGGAAAAATGTTACGGTTGTTATTCTGTTCGAGGCTAAAGTGGAAATTTTTGGGACCTACAAGACATATGTGTCTGCTTATCGCAAAGGGACCATGTAGGGTTTACCAATGTGGCAAACGGTTAGAAAGTCAAAGCTTTGTAGGAATCCCTTCAGTATTGCAGCCATCGTCTAAAACCAATTTCATGCGCATATCTATATCTGTTCCAGACAAGTAACTCTTAATATACCTGGGAATACCATACTAAGCTGATCTATATGGATGCCAAGAGATGGAGGTGGCTTCCCATTGATGTAAAGGTGGGCAGAATTAAGCGGAAAGGGGCAGAGGATATTAGGAAGAATTCCTTATATCCTTATATAGATGGTAGTAACTTAGATATCATGTTTATACATGCCTCCCAGCAAATAGTTGATATGGCATGCCTTGGTAGCCTTAGCAAGGAGCCTGTTTGCCCCAGCGAAATGCTGCAGTCACTTTGTTACAGTTTGCATGTCCACCACGACACTAAAGTTCTTGCTACCAAGCACGCTCCATTTTCCCTGGCCCTTATGGGCTTGTGAAATGGGCAGATATTTTTTTATTTTGGCCGTAATGGCTGACCACTTTATTTATTTCCATGTATGCCTATTAATTGTTTTTGGAATCACGTTACTGAACACGCCGAGGCAACCACATGCTTTTTTGGATCATGGATTTGGCACTTTTTCTTTTGGGCATAGCAATAGCAGTCGCAGCTTGATTCAGTTGGTGGAGGTAGAGTGGAGCCTTATGGCCCCTTACCTCTTCCATAAAGGGGTCTTATCCTATGGGGGTGTGACCTGAACTTAAAGGGGTCTTACCCTACGGGGTTTGACCTAAAGATTTAATTTCGTCTGGCATATCTTCTTGGGGAATGTCAAAAGCAGTTATCAGGCTTCTGCTGCCTTAGAAGCACAGAATGCACACAGAGGAGCACACACTTCGGGCTCCCAAAATAAAAAAGCTGCCCATGAGCGGTGATCTGGCAACGGCATCTCTTAACCGAGTTTTGTCTAAAGGCTGTCCTGCACAGCGGGCAAATACTTTCAAGGGATCCATGTATAAAGTGGATATAGAGGCAAAAGGTGATCATTGTTAACCTTATTTGCATGCGCCTACCCAGAATTCCTTGTGGTTGTGGCAGCACCATGAGATTTCTGGCTTGTCTACTACCCTCTCAGTTTTAAGTGGAAAGTTTTTTGCCTTTTTTGTACCCATTTTATTAATATGCAGTATTACATCCTCCAGATGGTATCGTGCAACCTTTTTTACAATGCCTCAAATGTATCAGATCCAAACAAATCCTAAACAGTGTATAAATGTACAGTTTTCACTGTAAGTCTATTAGCAGGTCTATTAGCAAAATGCAAAGATCATTTTATAGGCTCTATGCTACTTTTAAGTACTGTTAAGATGACAGGTACCCTTTTAACAAATGATCGTATTATTGATTTATTGGGGCAATTCCATCTACTAAATATCAAACAGACAGGATGAAATCCTGTATTGCTGTCATTGTAGTTAAATTCAAATTAATGTATTTATCTTGTCTGTTCTTGTCGGTGGAGGTTCAACATTATTCTCCAACAAGCTTTAGTACAAATAGTTCTTGCAGTTATTACCCACTTCTAAATTTTTCATCATATCCAGCCGCAGTCTCTGAAAGTTTAAAATTGTTTTCTTATTGTAAAGCCCATCAAAACACATGTTTAGTACCCAAGCCCATTATGGCAGATGCAAGCTATTAACCTACACAGAATTATGAAAGCAATTCTCCGAATTCTCCAGCTATTCTGTTTTTCTTTTTTTTTGTGATTGTTTCTTTTGAATTATTTTCCTTTTTTTAAAACAATTTCTCCCTATTATATACTTAGTTGCCTAGGCTCCTATGACATAAAAGTCAACTTTTTTCACCGTACGGATTCATATATGAATTGATTGAGGATAAGCTTAAAGGAGGTTGTGTCTGTTTGATGCATTGTAAAGAAACTAAGAACGATTAATCTCATCACATAAAAACATCATATTAAAAGTGACTTTGTGATCTAATAATAGCTGTTTATTTAATTGTGTAAGGCACACGAAATGAGAAATATGTATCTTATTTATGCAATGTACGTTATATTTGTGCAGTTTCCAAATACATTTTTTGGGGGGTTATATAGTTACATAGACATGGTTAAAAAGACATGCGTCCATTAAGTTCAGCCTTTCCTAAATCTGTTAATTTGTTGCTGTTGATCCAAAAGAAGGCAAAAAAAAAGTTTGCCTCTTTCCAATTTTGCACTAACCAGGGAAAAAATCCTTCTTGACCCCAAAATGGCAGTCAGATTTCTCCTTGGATCAAGAAGCCCTTTCCCCATAATTAAAGATTATATCCCCAAATATTATGTTTTTCCAGGTATCATACAGTTGCATTTAAATGTCTGTACAGACTCCTGATAAAACTACCTCTGCAGGCAGAGAATTCCACATCCTTATTGTCCTTACTGTAAAAAACCCTTTCCTCTGCTTTAGACTAAATCTCCTTTCATCCAGTCTAAACGCATGACCACGTGTCCTATGCATAGTCCTGTTTATGAACAGATTTCCACACAATGGTTTGTATTGGCCCCGAATATATTTATATAGAGCTATCATATAGCATTATAGAACCCTGTGATAACCCCATTCCTCAAAAAAAAACCCAAACATTCTGAGCTCCTAGAAAAGAAGGACATCAGGTGAGGAAAGAAGGGCAGATGGATTTGTGCCCTAATCTGCATTATGTATAGTGTCTCCTTGTACACAGATGCAATATCTGCCGGTGTTTGGGAAATAAAGTATAATAAGGATAATGACCATGCTTTGGATATGCTTGGCAGATATGTATTGCTATGGAGTATATAAAAGGCCACTTTGGAATAAGCATTACTGTAATTTGCGAAAATGATTCAATAGATATTTAAACAGCTGACGCCAACCAAACTAATATCAGGTGAAATCAGGTCATGTATCGATTTGTTGTCAGAATGAAATCAATAACTGTCCAATTACACCAAAGATGGTGTGATGATTTTTATAATAACATCATTTTTTTTTTAACAGACATAACATTACTGGGCATTTCAGTGGTCTAACTTGCTTTTTAAGTGGTAATCCACTGTAAGATTGTATTTGTTCTTTGAATAGTGATAATGTAATTTATTTTTGCTCTTATTAGCCAAGCCCTTTGGATTTCACGTGATATTTACATACTGTCCCTTTTTTCCGGACCAAAAATGAATAGCCTCATTGAAATTATGATCTCTTAAAGGGAGGGGGTAAGTCAATTCTGCCTTTAACGTTAAGCGCAATTGCCTTCTGACATCATCAAGGCCACGCCATCTGCTTATAGTTTTGGGGGTTTCCTTTGCATTTCCTACGCTTTATGTCCAACTTGCCTCTCTTTTTGCACCATAGATGCACCTGCTTTTGTGAACCACAACTCCCATCACCCTTACCATCGATATGACTGTGGATGATGAGCGTTGTAGTGCGCAACTGCTTGTCTGTTTCTTATTTAATTAAAAATACATATATTCATATAAATATGTTAATTTTTTAACTTTAATTTTTTATTTATTTTGGGGAGACATTTGGTACGTTAGTATGTAAGCATCATAGCAGATTTTTTTAACCAGTTTTGCACATGTTTTATCATGCCATTATAAAGGGTTTAAAGCCCACTATTTTCAGGGTGGCGTGATAGAGGGGAAGGGGTTAAACACAACAGAATTACAGACATGTACGTACATCTTCTGTACCTTTGACAAACAGACTTTGGACCAATGGCCCTTTGATCATTTTTCTATTATGTCCTGTGGTGGCCTATTTTTTCAGTGGCCGTTACAACAGGAATTGCTTTATTTTACAAAGATATTAAAGCTATCTTAGGCTTACGCACAGATGACTAAACTGATAAGCAGATAAAGAAATATTTTGAGCATGAGTTGGCAGGATACATATAGAGAATATGCAGAAGAACAGATTTTCATTATATGTGTGTGAAGAATACTATTGTGGGCTAGTGAGGAGAATATGTGGTTGCCATCAATGATGCTAACACTCTGCCTAGAATGCAAAATAGACCTGGTTCCGATCATAACATGGGCACTAAAATGTCTTAGTATGACCTTAACTCTTACTAAGTTAGAACAATAGGAAAGAAATATAGAAAGGGCTAGTAAATGTCTACAGAAGGGAGGAGAGAAAGATAATGGGATAAAAAAGACACATGAAAACAAGCCATGGAAACAGGTGGGTCAGGTGGGTATATTGCAGAAGAAGTGGAGAAAAAACATACAGGGCAGTATACAAGAGAGATATAGACAATAAGGGAATTAAAACATACATTGTATGGGCATATGGCTATCCTGACTCTATGACAAGACCAAGGGCCGATTAAGGTTTGAGTCTTTACTGCAGCATGGGCCAAATAGTTGTTAATGTACGGTCAAATTCTGTTTTTATGTTTCGAAAGCAAGGATGGAGAAGAGAAAGGCAGGTGTGAATAAGAGAAGCGAAGCTCACATCTGGTACAGGATGGAAGAAGAAGCAAAGAGCATTGGTCAAGCATAGGACAGCATGAAAGAGGCGCATGCTCATAGCCATGCGCAAAGCAGGGTGGAGAGGAAAGCAGAGATGGGTCACATATACAACACAATAAGGACGCAGAGGGCAAATGTTGGACCAGATGTTATAGAATAATGAAAAGAAAGACGCAAATGGGACAAGCTATAGCTGAAACGTGGATAAGAGAAGATGAATTATAAGAGATACGTTGATACAGCTATATCTGCCATTAGAGATTAAGATAACATGAAAGTAAAAACAAAGTGAAAATTACAACAGTGTACCTTCAGCAAATAGAATGTTTCTCTGTTATTCCCAGAATGTAAGAATAATATGATTTCTCTGTAGGGAATAATAGACTCCATTATATCGTATGGCTTTGTATTGAAGTGAATGGAAAATGTTACTTACCATGACCTACATAGCCACTCTTTGTGATATAATGGCACTTGGTGGGGTAGGATAAGACTATAATGCAGCTTATCGGAGTAGAGATTAACATTAGCGTGTTCCTACATTAAGCCTTAAACACCAACTACCTTTACTAAGACAAAGGGAAGACCTCTAATCATAAGTCCTGAGTGTGGAAACACTCTGCAGAGCATAATGAGGCCGAGAGACAATCTCTCTCTCTTTATGTGTATATATATATATATATATATATATATATATATATATGAGCCAAGGTAAACTGTTCCTTGTCGTTAAAACAAAATCCCAGTAGAAATATATTCACCAAAATATTTCTATGTGTTTGTTTCTCTGTAGAATTCAGTAGAATAGCTAAATTATCACATATATTGTAGCTTTTATGAAATACAGACCATTTATAGCATTTTTATAGCTTTTTGCGTCAAAACTCTGCTGATAAAAGAAGATGAAATATTTCAGGATACATCCTTCTCAGATATTTTAGCCAAGGGCTACATTGGTATTTATAGAATCATTCCTATGACAATAATATGAACACCTAAGATTTTAGATGAAGATGTTTTCGTCACCCGTATAATGGGAACCGTGTTTTCTTTCTAGAGTCACAAAACAATTATTTTGATCTATGTTCTCCCCAGGGCATCCGTCCTTCGAAAAGGTTTTGGCATTAAAACGATGGTACGGGGAAATTGGAAATACCAGTGACATGTGTTGAGTAACAGAACGTCAAATTCTAGATATTCCCTATCTGAGAAGTTCTTCAACCGGCATGCTGTTGTTTTATGAATTATAGGATCTTTTCCCCCCAATAAGACATGCCACCTTTCAACATTTTTATTTTCTTTGAGTTTCCTAGTCAAAGTTTCCTTCAGTATCAGCATGAAATCAGCAAATGAGTCGTAAAACATTTAATATATAGACACATCAATCAAATCTGAAAAGAAGCTTAATGCATTTGATCTTTTGATGGGATGATGATGACTTGCCTCACTTGGCTTTTGAAAATTGCTGATGGGTGAAGAATTTTCAGGATAAGACTCAAGAGAATTTTTTTGTGGGGAGAATGATGTAGGAGGGTGTGATTTTTTTTTTCTATGAAAACCTACTCTTTTCAAATTTTTTTTGCAGTCAATTTTTATCTCACAGGATACACAGTACTGAACTGTAATTGGATTCACTCAGAGTAAATCCTATTCTATGTTGAGAAAACGACAACTGAATGAGAAGATTCTTATCATATTTGATCATGCTTTCTGCCTAGAAAGGCTACAGGTCTGTTCAAAAAGGAAGGTGTTACTATAATCCATTATTTCTTATATGAAACAACCCTTTCTACTATCTGGAAGTATATGATTGTTTCTTTAACATAAAAGAAAAATACAGAGAATGAAACATGTTCAGTATCTAGCTCATTGAGTAAGTGCCCACTCAAGTTGTCACTCAAATGGTTTATCAGATTAATTCAACAAGGGCAGTCTAGATTGAAATGTCAGGCAAATTAGTTCATCTTAACCTTCAAACGCAGATGTAGTCTTCTGCCTTCCCATTATAGAGTATTATTCAAGTCAAGTGTGTGTGGTCCTTTCTTGGATAAATCTCTTTCATACCTGTTTATTTCATAATTTGAAAGAAACGCGTCTGGAGGCCAGCCAGAGTTTTATAGATATATGGGTTTATACAACCTTCTCTGTTCTAGTCTTCGCTAAACCAAGTGAATTCTTGAAATGAAATGCTGCAATCCTGTTGTAATCAAAATGGCGTTGGAGCTACAGTATGTGACTGCTGACCAGGAAGATGGAATCTTATTGAACCACAGCATGTGACTATTTAGCATTCAAGGTCATTTTGAAGTAGATCACGTCTGCGCTACATGTATTCTGAGAATCCTTTTGGAACTACTAGGAGGAGTCCTACTGAAGCTATGTGGCCCCAATTAATCATGGATCAATGTCACGACTGCGGGTACCGGGTCAGGCTGGAGTCTCTGTTCATCAACATGTTCTTGCTCAGGATCCTGCATGGGATATCCAGGTTCAGGAGTGCCTGCTTACAGGCAGCTGTCTGCTGCAGCCTTGGTCTTCTTCCTAGTCATCATCTACAGGCACAGGTCCAACTTAAAAGCACAAGTGACTGGGACTGGCAGATCACATGGGGTCTGGAAAATGGTAGGTGAACAGTGTCCCACGTTCAGAGTTGCTGGTTTAAATCCTGCGGTTCCCAACAATCACATTGGAGCCATGTAACCTCTACGGAAACAACTATCATATTGGTGTTGTGATTACCAGGCAAGTAGGGATTCCATTTAATTTTTTATTTGTGACAACTTCAAAAGTATAGATCAAGGTAAAGCTATAGTATGTGTTAGAGCTCTGCAGGCAGGAATCTTGATGGAGTTATATCAGACACTGGGCATTGGGGATTCTGTCTAACTTTTCTTGGGTTATATTGCTTTCCAAGGAGCTGAATCAGTGGGACTGCACTGTATTTTAACCCAAATGAGACTCTCAAGCAATTTAAAGCCTTCTCTGGACACCATAAATATGGCAACTGTAAGAGATTCTCTTTTGGGTCCAAATGCAATGCAGTCCCACTGACTCACCAAAAGTGGAGTACTTTGACATAGTGGCGGGCTAACCGATATATGGCCGTATAGTGTGACGGGATCTCCAATATTTAAGAATGCTATTTGCCGAGTATGTTGTTTTTGGTACTTATTTTTCATTATTTAATTGTTATATTTTAGCAGCAACCATTGAATCTGAATATATATGACTTTTTATATATTATTTCACAATCCCTTACGCAATCTCCATACAATGTCCGCATAACACGTCTCTTACACTGTTGGTTTTCAATGTCATTTGGGCAATTAAGTACCACGGAGCAAGGACACACATAGCTTGATTCCATTCAGCCCAAGAACATCAACGATATTGCCGAACCTACTGAGAGAGATTAACAACAGCCCCAATTATAATATAAAAATGGAAATTCCCAGAAGGAATAATTGCAGTTTTGCAGTTAAACATACAGCGGAAAGAAACACAGAGTCACGGAGGTCATTTCTTTAAAGCAACTAACAGATTTAACAAAATGAAAAATCTATACATTTCAGACAGCGTAGGATTTTCTTTTTTTTGTCTCCTTCCTCTCCCCCGGTGCTATAATTAAATGACTCTATAGCGTTCTGATATTTTTCATCTGTAATTTAAATATACATTTTATACCTATATCGAAAGCTACAGTTTTATGTACTACATTTCTGCTACAGGAAACAGGATATTTTCAATTTGAAATGCATCTGGAATAAGTGCTAACATAAATCACATATTCTGGCCACAACTCCATATCATGTTTTTACACACTTTCATAAATCAAGGGAAATGCTTTGAAAACCTTTTGTCGAAATGATGTTTCGTGAAATAAAAATTCACATTTAGCTGCCAACGAGCGTCCATTATTCTGTACTTCAAATAACCACTTTTGTCCACAGGACCTATCATTCTATGAGCACGGTGATGGGTTTTGACAAACAGAGCTAGTCACCCTTTTTAAGCTGTGAATGCAGCATGACCAGTGGCTAAAAGAAATAACCTTCTGTATGGGGTATCTCAAAAAAAAATTGACAGCAAGTGACATGGAATTTGGAAAGAGGCTGACTGCTTGGTCGGAATCATTCGAATATTTCTTAAACAATGAGGGAAGGAGGGAACCGCTTAAGAAAAGAAGACTTTTTCGCTATTGTTCTCATGACAATAAAAGTAGAACAGCAGAGATAACGGCGTTATAAATTAGGTGTCTGCTTATAGGCTCTTTTTGTGTCGGGAGTAATAATTTGATTGGTGACCTTAAAGGGGGTCATCATACCAGCCTGGAATGAATTTTTGTGTTAAGCGAAAAGCGAACTGGGGTCTAAGAATGGTCCAAAGTTGCACCATTTACCCAAACGGCACACTGAGAGGGCCTTTAAATGGACAGTATAATGTCCCATACAGCCTCGCCAATGAAGATTGTACTTAAAAGTATTTATGAAGTATGCATGCCATACACTGGAAAAACACTGGAAGGAAAATGCTCCCATTGAGATCAAAGGGAGCGCTTTGTTCACAAGCCACAGAGATCTCGTTAGATCTGCTGGAACTCTCAAGCTTGTAGACTGGCAAGCAGAATAGGCAATAGGTCAAACAGATCTCCTACAAGCCATGGAGCTGGGGGAAAGGAAAAAATGTAAGCTAAAGTTGACACTCAGCTATCATATACGATGGCTGGGGTGTCTTTTTAATAATTAAAGGATAACTGCCAGCTGCAATAAGGCTTGTTCCATACCCTATTTAAATCGGCTACTTTGGACAGGCCTTGTTGATGATAAAGGACCGATTAAGGCTTCAGTCTTTACAGCAGAAAAAACAAGTGGATGAGATGAGCCTAATGGTTCTTATCAGTCATCAAATTCTTTGTTTCTATATGTCCCCCTACTGCTAAGTTTTTGATCAACTGGACTGACAACCATAAAAAATACAAATTATATGTAGTTTTTATAAAGGAAGCTGAAAGCTATGATGGCAACATTTTCCGTTTACCGTTTATCCTTCTCCTAAAAAATATGACAATGCAAAATGAACATAATAAACATTATGCAACGCACAATGAACACAATTATTATGACAATACAAAATTAACACAGTTATAAAATTTCCACTTTTCAATTTGTCCCTAAATTGGAATACTACTCAGCTTTACCTAGTACTCTGATATTGCATAAAACAATATGAAAAAGACAATCTTTAAACAGACATGGTACCAAACGCAATAATTATATGCCAATCAATAACAGAGGGAACTGAAAAAAGCATCGGATCCGTCTATGTCTTAAGCCAAATAACTTGTAGCGATGCAGAGAAGGTAAAATTGAAGCCTAGGTAATGTTATACAAAGATCTTTCTGGAAACCCAGGAAATAGTAACTTGATTATTTCTGATCAATTATCTACCAAGTTTCCTCTAGGGGGTGATATAAAGGGTGACATCTACAATACTGTCACACTCAGTGTAGTGGAGGAGACGCTGGTGCAGGGTAGGTCATTGTGTCTCAGGACAGTTCTTCGTCCTCCAACCAGTTTCCCCTCGAGTTGAGCCTTTTTGAGTTTGAGCAGCTGTGGGACTTTGTGATGATCTCCCAGGGATGCACACGAGGAACAGGTCCAGCAGGAGGTCTCCCCCCAGGGGATAAAAGATGGTTGGAAACAAGTTTCCATAGTCATCTTAAAAGAACAGTTTAATGTTTACTTTGTGAATACTTTAATATGTATTCTTTAAAATGTAAATACCTACTTTATGGAGAAGCTGCAGCTCCAGAGCGGCAGCAGAGCGCCCTCCTCTGTGGTCTGATGTTTCACAACACTGGTTGGCGCTGTCGACCTGGGACATCGCTGTGAACAGTCTTGTCTAATATTACATGACTTACACTTCCTCCTACATGAAAAAAAAATTCTCGGAAAGAGAATATACTGTAAGCCGTCAAAAAGGGAAATATATATATATTTTAACCGCCGTTTGTTCCTTAGAAATACATTTTAAGAATATTTGATTATTCTGAAAATAAAAATA
The DNA here is from genome assembly GCA_009364415.1 of Spea multiplicata. Classification (NCBI taxonomy): domain Eukaryota; kingdom Metazoa; phylum Chordata; class Amphibia; order Anura; family Pelobatidae; genus Spea; species Spea multiplicata. The sequence continues at coordinate 67,292 of VKOC01016602.1, read as the reverse complement.
AACTATAATTAAACGGCATGAAAACAAATCCAACATTTCAAGACTGCAAATTATATAAAACAAAGTCGTACATTATGAAAGTCATGTCAAAACATCATAATTATAATGAAATGTAAATTAACACAAAAAAGTGTCATGTAAACATGTGAAATAAATTAGAGACACCTAAATACAACCTGAAATAAATAATTATAACTATTCGTTGATAACGCTATTAACTCTCATTATATTCAGGGGTGTATTGAAGTTTTCAAGGTTTATTGATGTAATTGATGGTCATGAGGATTGAAATTGGATCAAAGGGCTTTGTCACAAATTGTATTGAAATGAATATAATACTAAATGCCGTGGACACAAACAAAAGCCGAGTTAAATGAAGAATTCTAGCTAGGTACAGGTTATTGATCCTATTTTGGATTTTGACATGGTTCAATTAAATCATAGTTATGAAATGACAAGCAATAGCACCCAAGATGAATGATGAATTAAAACATCTAGAGTTTGTTTGAAGCTCGTGCTGTGAACTTTATGAAAATTGATAGTACTCGCCCAGTAAGACGCTGCTTATGGTTGGCAACAAGGCTGCAAGAGGCAAGTCGGACTGACTCACTAGATATACACATCCTTGCAAGTGTCTTTCTGGACCTCAGTTCTGCTAACCCAAGCCTAGCCAGTTGTTGGTCATGACCCCAGTTTAAGCATCTGCTTGGTCGTGTGAACTCTCCTCTTTTCCATGAAACTTGGAACTAGTTAGAATAGTAGTCTTCTTCTCAGAGTTGCTGTTGCAGTTCTGGTAGGACTCTTTTGAACAACAAAACATAATCTGGTGGTCAGGCGGAAGAAAGGAGACATAGATGCATCTTGGTCTCTTCTGCCACTTCATCCACTGGAAAGAAGGGATAAGATGGATTTGTTATACCACTATGTAACCAGAAAGTGTGGCCCCTGTGTCAGAACAAACACTAGTTGGGTTGGGACACAAACGAGCAATGGAAAACCATCTGCCTTCTTGCTCCCCACTGACAAACATCAATTACACTTATTCAACGAGGAGAATGATGAAATTGCTGATGGTTTTCTTTGAACGAGATTGTGATGACATATCCTGGAAATCAGAACCTCAAAACCTCTGTATTTGTAGACAATTAACTTGTGTTATTCAGTGATATGAATCTGAGTAGATCAACAGCACTACATAAATCAACAAAACATATAGAAACATTCGGCACATCTACTATGACCATTTTTCCTGCTTTAAAGGCTAAAACCATAATCAGTCCTTGGTCTTGTCTCAACATTTTCAAGTCACATCTTCAGCTAATGGCTCCCTGCGAGGGCTGGCATCATTGTCACAGCTCAGTCAGGAATCCAGAATTGCTTTATAAAGAAACATTATAGCATCCCCCTTGTAGATAACTATAAAGAAACACAATAACTGCTGTCGCTATGCTGTAAAAAACTTTGATCTATACTGTATATAGCAGAGAATATACAATGCACTGGGCAATCAGATGCTTCCAAGGACAAATATAGCCTTATAAAAATAGTTCAATATAAATACCGGTGCAATGCCAATAACAAGTGATATAAAAATATTTGAAAACTAAAAATTTCAAAACTAAGCGATTTTAGGTATATTTTGTTGTTTCGTGGTCTGCATATCCAATGTTATTTATAATATTATATATTTTTTTATTAGAGTAGGATTATTATTTGCCTGTTAACTAGGTTTAGTTATTTTAAAAAAAATTCCAGTAACTTTTGCATTGTTACAGTTTGTTCGCAGTTGAAGCATTTGTAGAAGGTCTTAAGAAAACCAACATTTTACTTAAACTCAACATACTTTGCACTAAAACAAGGATTTAATGGCTCATGTCTCACCTTTCATGGTTCCTAGAAAAACGATTGCAATATGACAACGATGGCCAGTGACATGGCTATGAATGCATTTACAACAGTAAAAAAAAAAGTTAATCCCGCACACACAAAAATCCGCTTTCAGACACAGCTTAACTCCCTTTAATCAAAATCAGTTTTGTACAATGTAATTGTTTTCTTGTATGGAGATGATCCGCTGCCAGTCTACTGGATTATTAAAGGGGGAAAAAAAGGTATTTCAGGACAATTTTGATAAAGTCACTGCATAAATCACCTAGCCATGTAATGTAATGGGATTAAACAGCGTTGGCAGAAATGAAAGGATTGCTTTAGAAATGCATTAACAGGGCTCTGGTCGGCTTGTGTATTCATTCATAATTGACTAGTACATATCGCCAAAGAATATATTAATGATTCAAACAGTGAATGCGCCCTATACAGAATATTAAAACAAAGCTAGATCCACGATGAATGTGCTCTACAAAGGAGATACATTACTTTTGTAGACAAAAAAAAAATCCTTTGATGTTAATCTGCCGCGTAACGGAGAGATACAAAGACAGGTAATTTCAGTCTGCAGAACGACCTGGAAGAATAAACCCTGACAATATAATGAAGTGTATTTTCATTTTCTGATCAGAAAACCGGTGTTAAAGGGCTGTCCTATTTAAATATGAGCTGATAAGTGAGTCTTTTTCATCTGCGTAAATACAATCAAATCCCCGTCTACACTTTTGTACGTAGGCACTGGGAGGTTCCACGTGCTATCAATTCAATTATGTCATGTTTATCGATCCATTACTGCTAATGATGTTTCGGGAAATCTTAATTTCATCCAACTCTATAGAACACAGAAGCAGATATATTGTAGCATAATCTAATTTCCGAGGCGGATTGTGAGTCATTTACTGCACAGGTAAACCCTGATCACATTGCGCCATCTAGGGGAAGCCTCGGGAATTGCACTTTTTAATCATTTGTTTTGATTCTATAAAGGCAAGCAATTCTACAATGTTCTAAAAAGTCCCATAGATGTTGGTAAGCATGTTTAATGACCTTTCAAGGCAGCAAATGTGAAAGCTGGTTACCAGTATATACCGTGAAACGAAAGTTTATAATGCTATGTTAGTCCGGGAGCCTATGCAGAATCTAAATTCAAGGTCCAAAAGTGTGACAAATGTAATTGAAGGCTAGATCAACCAGTAGAAAATGTATGACAACGTAGCAGCAGCTGGTGTAATGCTAAGCTTTCAAGATGGTATTGTCTGACCATTACAGACACCAATGGCACCTTGAAAGGGTCCACTATTATTTCTGCTATTTTTAAAGTAGTTTTTGTCTGAGTCAGTTTAAAATTTTGTGGGATTTTTACAACCCTACATCACTGGAGTGGTTTATAAAGAGTCTTTGGTGTTCAATATTCTGTCCTTTTCTCTTAACTAGCCTTAATTCTTCATCTGAGCTGACTCAAGAAAGCCTAAAGATATAGAATTTAATTGTTTCATATAGTGGAAATTTAGAACACAAGGTCACCACGTTATTACACTGGTCATATTTCATCCACTCTACACCAGTAGCCCTCTTGTAGATTTAGTTGCAGATGAAGCAGTGAGGGAATTAAAGCATGAATGGGATGATCTAAGGTTATCTTGAACATAAGACAAGGCTGAGTTCGTAGAATGTAGAAAACAAATAAGCAGTAGATGCCCATGCCTTTATCATTCATTCAATTCTGTTTCTAATACCTGTGAGAATGGACATGGATGTTAGTCTTAGAAAACGGACATCCATTATTGTTGGGAATAGGAAGTGTTGATTTGAAATTTTCATTGAGTTTAAAGTTATAAAATAATAACTTTAAGGTTTCTCAAATTATTTGAGCACAGTAACACTACTCCCCAAGGGAAATACAAGCTAACATTTTTGTACTTATTTCAATTAACTTTAAAGGGACATTCCAGCTATCTTTAGAGTTGTGTGGAGCCCTTACATTTTCTTGTGGTCCCTTCTGCAAATGCATGGAAGAATCCCCCAAATGCATTCCCCCCCCCCAGCAAAAAGCCCTGCCGGGGATGCATTTGGCCCAATGCATGTGCCTGCATATGATGTACTCACCTCCAATCAGCTCCATTGCTGGTTCTAGTGTACCTTATTGCGCAAGTCTTCGCATTGATTTCATGCCACTGGTTGGCTGTTTGAGGCTGTCAATCACTGTCAGGAAAGAGCTCTCAATGACCTCAATGGAGGTATTTCCCTGACACTGGCTGACAGCCTCAAACAGCCAATCAGTGGCAAGAAAGGTGGGGGTCATGGAGAAAGAATGAAGATTTTGCAGATTTGCAGAATATTTGGTTGCAAATTCTATGTCAGACACCTACTCAATTTTGTATTTGTTTATTTTTAAAAAAAATGTATATTAAAGTATTCATGGAGGGTTATGGTTATTCACAGTGTACTTTAATACGCATTCTTCTATAATAGGGCTGTCAAGAACATTAGACTGTCCCAGTTTTTGGAATGTGGTGTATTACTGTATTTTCTGGGAATCCCTAAGGAGGATACCATATCTAGAGCCCTAAAAAGCTTTAATGAGAATGTGAATCTCCTTGATCGCTCTATATAGAGGGACACCAACCACACATAACTAATAAGGTCCATGATGGCTAAAAAGTATGTTTGGGGTTGTTGGTTCCAAAATATGGAAAACCATTTTATACATTTCTTTTGTGGGTTAGACATATACGGTATATACTGATGGAGAATTTTCCTCTGTAACGGCACAACGGAGCTAAAACTAGAGATGCTCCTGAGCAGGGATTAACTGTACGTCGGGATATTTAGTCTAAACCAGTTGTAATATGTGAAACAATCAGAGGGCTTTTAGGGATCTCCACAAATGCAATATCACTGTACCTTCATTGTGGCAACTGCGCGGCACCATGGAAACATGTATAAATATATATTCTTTATGTAGTTTTATCATTATTTTCCAATATAAATTTGTGCGGCTGGACCAAGGTCAACAGCCGCCCTATTATCGAATAATAATGTAGGAAGGCAATATGTTTATAGTCAGTCCTATTTTCTCGATTGAGACATGCATTAATGGAAACTGAAGCTTGTATTGTAATCTAAGCTATTTCTATGACATAACAACAAACAAGGTTAATTAAAAAAATATTATGTCTTAAAAAGTATGAACCAACACCGGTTCTGCAGTGATCCAGTTACAACATTGTTTCTGTGGCTTAATTAGATATTCAGACCTTGAATTACGGGCTCGACGCACAAATTATCTCATCTTTGGGGATACAAAAAGTAATTTTCTCTGCATTACTGTAAATTAAGAACCGTGAAAATTAATTTATGGAAATGTGGCTGTCACAGCCATTGCCATTAGTGTACATAAAAAGCATTCATATTCCGGGTCACATACACAAATCTATTTGGAAGAGCTTTAACCTGTACCGTTACTGCTGGTTTTACATCAAACGGTCACCAAATAGACAATTTGTGTAGGCACAATTTACTGTGATTACATTGTTTGGTTTCTCACAGAGCTTTAAAAGCAATGTTCCTGCTTACTTTGCTTTAGTTAAGTAAAAAATAGTTTTGAGATAGATGATGTGACTTCTTGACCTGCTTTTGGGAATACGGGAGAAATCATTTTTTTTAAGGATACAAATTGGACAAGCCCAAGGACAAATGAATTCTTGCATCTAATGCTCTTTCAATTAGAGCTCTCATATATTCTGACTCTCCGAAGACATTAAAAGTGTAGGTAAATATCAGATCAGCTTACTAGAAAACGGTCAAAAGCAGATTACCTGCCAAGAGCAATTTATGTCTCCCACAACACTGGGAATACCTTTTAAACACATGGACGGAGAGTTGCCACAAGGCTTGGTTAGTAATCTCTTATATATGTAAGAGAAGATATTTGGGTCTGTCTATAAAGAAGCCGCTATTAATGTGAATGATTAAGTATCCTGTGCCACGGCTTTTATATGACATGCATGAGATGTTTGATGCATGATTCGCAAGCAGGTTTGGTTTATGAGAGTTTAGACCTTTCATCTTATTGGTTAAATCAAACATTAAGAAAAATAACAGCAAACACAGGGAAATTGATACTTCCCTTAGTCCCTTTAGTAACATATCCAAAATGCCATTTTACTGCTTGGTGTTAGTGAAACTCCACACACCCTATTATATTACATACATGTGTGGGTGGAGATGATAGAGAGATGATAAATAGACTGACAGAAGAATAGACAGAGAGGCAGAGAATAGATAGGGGATAGCTTAATACATATATTATTTCATACGGAAATCTCATAGAGAATAGACCCAAATAGCACATTTTATATGAGATTTAGTGTTCAGTTGAGTCAAAGGTTAAGTTGACTGACCAGACTTAACTGATGTCATGCGAGTTTCAGGTGAGTGCATGCGAGGTTCATATATATATATATATATATATATATATTGTGGTAAAGTGTATGGGAGAGTGGTTGATGGGATATATATCTCACCTGGTTTCCTCAGCCGGGCATGGTAGCAAACCCAGGAGCCCTCAGGTGCGGCTTCCTATGCTCATTACTGGGGAGGAAGCCTTAAAAGAAAGGGCTGTTAGGTTTGAAGGGGGAGGAGAAACTGAGTGGAGGAGCAGCTACAGCCAGCGCTGCAGCCCACCAGGTATGAAGCTTTACCTATGCAAAACCTGTTACGTTGCTTTGTGCCGGACCTTATGCTTATAGAGAGGTATCCTGATGTTTAGTTAGAGCCGGACAGGCTTAGAGTTTGTTTTGTTTGCAAGGTGCTCTGTGACCACAACATCTAAATAAACACCATTACGTTTGAAACCTGTGTGGATACCGTCATTGCCGCCCCATGCGTGAGCTGTCCCCTACAATATATATATATATATATGTGTGTGTGTACTCACCTGAAACTTCAATTAATTAAATGGTGTTGTTCAAGGTCTAATAAAAACCTGCCGTAGCAAACAAGTTTTAGATGAACTCACTGGGGATGGACAACAGCTTGATAGCCTGTCCTATGGTGCATGACCGCTCAGGAGCATCTCAACTTTTAGCTCTCTTGCGTCATTACAGAGGAAAAACTCCATTAATGTATCAGTCTGATCCTCCCACAATGGCAGCCCATAATCAAAATGCTATACAAAAGTACGAGATTATCTCACTGAGAACGGACAACTGCTTAATGGACTGTCCTATGGCGCATCCCCACTTGGGCACCTCTCGGGGTTTAGCCCTCTTGTGCTATTACAGAGTAAACATCACCTTTTTACTTGGGATGGACCAGTTATGTGCTGCCCCTGCACATAACTGACTAAGCCCACACTTGGAATACCAGCAAAGTCACAGCTGGACACACACAACCATACGTTAAATTGTCTGTTACAAAAAACACAATCTGAACTGACCTTCGGGCACACTGGACAAATGCTGCACATGCCAAGCATATCCACCCATCGGCTGCACTTACATCATGGGGTGGCTACTGTCCTCTAAGTTCCAGATCTCATCATGTCCAGTCCGGCCCTCCACGCAGTTGTCTAGAAATCATTCCCTTAAACAGGTTTACTGTATTAACCGCTTTCCTCATATAATCCATTTACCATTTGCTGTAAAGAGCGAGAGCTTTTTTGTCTCCAGACAAAATCTGCAGTTACCGCTGCTTTGAATCTGTGTAAAATATAAAACAGCTGCCCATCTTTCCAGCCAGCAAGTGTCTGTGCTGCAATTTACCAACAAACCTGCATCCAAACAAGCCAGTCCCTGAAAATCAGCGTTTCAGTGTCTGCACCAGTTTAATCGATTACACCTGGTTATCAAACAGTTATAACGCTAAGCACATGCCGTATTCAAATAATAGTTATCGGTTTTTTTTTTAACTTGAGGAATAAAATGGAACAAACAGCAAAACAGTAGTTGCTATGTATAAGTGGTAGAAAGGTTTATTTTTAAAGGGGCCGTTCTGCCTACTTTGCTGAATGTAATACTTTTGTAACTAAATGCACCATGAGAAATACCACTTCTAGTACCATACCTCCCAAAAGTGATGTGGATCAAGGTGGCAGAGGGGTCCTGCAGAATGTTATTGCTTGGCCGGCCATAGAGAATGGCATGTTTGTGGTTATAGATGATTAGACGGTGGTAGTGTGTGGGGAAGGGGCTTCTAAATATGATTTTCAGCAGGTCTGTATCTCATGATTACATATCAGCTTAGTAAGACTTTCAATTAAGAAGAGTATACAATTTAATGGATAACAGCCCAAAACAGCTGTCTGTTGGGTGGTGGAACAGAAATCACTCAATCATTCTTCTGCTCTTGGGACTTACATTGTATGTTCACTGGAAAAGGTGTCAAACATATAAATTTTGCAATAGAATTAAAAAAATCTAAATATTATTATAAAGCCAGATAGCTACTAACTCCAATATATACAATAATGTAAACTCAGCAGAGTGTAAGCAGGTATTGTAGAATGAGACATCTGACATAACGTGGTTCTATTGTATCAACTTAACCCCGAAATTTCACGCTTCTTGTTCCTTAACAAAGAAGCCAGATAAAAACATAATGGAATAATCCGAGTGTCTTAAAATGGCCTTTGTGGAGATTTGGGTTAAAAACAAAGAGAATTTTAGCATATTTTTTGCATGCTTGTTCGGTTAAATCAAAGCCCACTGAGTAATGTAAATGAGGGAGCAGTCTAGACCAGAGATTCCTACCTAAATTATAAATATATCTTCCTTTCTATGCTCCACACAGGCAGCAAAACCGCTTGGCCAAAAAACGAATTTACAAAATTTATCTGATTTTTCCCTAAAATCTGAGGCAAAACATCGCACTTTATATTGCGGCCATTCTCAGGGTCTGGCGTGGATCGCGGAAATTAACGATTTTTTCTTATTATTCTGCAATTACCTAGAATAACTTTCAAAGCCTTCGTTTTATACACAGTTTGCACCACGGAGTACAGAAAAAATCTGGCATTGTTCTAATTCTGGATGCTTAGTCACAAACGCTATTATTCTAAGCCGTCCTTGAGATCAAAGCCCACACACATAGTCAGCTTTTAGAGCTTTATAGAATTTCTGCTGATAGCCCTTCATACAGTATCTCGCGTTTGAATTTACGACGTCTTCCCTATTAATATATAAAGCATCCGAATCCAAAAGTTTGCATTTGATGTAAAGACTCAAACCTCAATAAGTCGTTGGTTTCATCTTACATTCAGGATAGCCGTATCCTATTTATGTTTACATGTTCATTAGCCTCTACCACTTCTGCTGGAAGGCTGTTCCACTCATCTACCACTTGAGAGAGAGAGAGAGAGAGAGAGCGAGACAGGGAGAGAGCTCATTTTTGTTTGCTTGTGTTTAGATTGCAGGAAAGGAGAAAAAAAAAGATATTTCTTCTCCACTTCTGTCTGGATATTCTGGACCACCCATGGTGAGAATAAAAAGCTAAAGGCTGTGCACACCCTGGGTTCAAAGGTTCATAATGGAACTACCAAACTTAATCAGTTATTTACTGTCTTCCTTATAACTAGATTGGATGCAAACAAAATATCCCAACAGACTGACTGTCTGGGAATAAGAAATTCAAGGAAAACAACCTCCACTCCAGCGAGAGGGAGGAGAGAGCCCCGATTGAGTAGAAAGGGAGAGAAGCACTGGTGGTTTTTATTTTACCCCTCCTTCCCAGGAATTCTAACAAACAGAACCAAACACAACAGAGTCACATTAGTCTCATACAAGATCTGCACTATGTTTGACCATACCCAGTACCCTTACAACTGCTTTAACTATGACGGAGACGATTATCCAACCTGCAGCTCCGACGAAGAAAAGAAATATACCAGACCAGCCTATAGGTAAGTGGAAACATATCTCCTGCTCCTAACAATGTTTTTATACGACGACTTAAAGTCAATGAAATGCTTTTTAAAAAGAAAAACAAAATGGAATGATAATCTTAAGTGTTTGAGGTCATGTACCCTTCCGATCCAGAATAAATAAAATACATTATTATTAATAATAATAATAATAATAATCAATAATGATGTGTTGATGACATCATTGGTTAGATTAAATGAGTGCCATAGACTATTCTTCAGGTGTTTAAGTATCATTTTGAGTAAGGTGATGATTATTTTATAATGATGAACAATACAAGCTATGAACAAATATATGTTCAAAACTTAAGATACATTTTTATTATTATTATTAAATTATTATTTTTTATTTTATTTTATTAAAATAATTTTAATTACTTTTAAACATCCAATTGTTTTCTTAAGCAACATTTATTTCCACGCATATCATTAACATGTCATATATGAAAATGTTTTTTTTAATATTACCAAAAAGAAGAACTTTTCTTTTAGATTTTAAATGCTTCTTCACTGTGAGTTGTAGCTTTATATATGAACACTTCCTAAAAGTAGACTATGTGTAATATTTTCTTCCCTTTATTTTCTTTTCCTTCTAGCTACATCGCCCTGATCGCTATGGCTATCCAGCAGAGTCCTGACAGCAGAGTGACGCTGTCTGGCATCTATGATTTCATCATGAAGAAGTTCCCCTACTATAGGTCCAACCAAAGAGCGTGGCAGAACTCAATAAGACACAACTTATCCCTCAACAGTTGTTTTGTCAAGGTAACATAATTATGCTCCAATTATCTTTGATTTCTAGAAAAACAATCGATTCCACCACATATTTGAATCCAGATATATATATATATACTCCTGCCAATAAGATAAGATCTCCTAAACCATATATATATATATATATATATCAAATTTCATACAAGAATCAAGAGTTTTTTGTCCGATAAAGAATACAATACAGAGCAGTAACAGATAGGACATCACTTGCTGTGATTATCAAAACGGTTGGCTATCTCTGCTTCATGGTCTGTAGGTCACAAATGCAATCAACTGTTTCAAAGGAACATTAAGGGCATCTACATATAAAATGAGAAACATGTAACAATGGTTATTTTTATGTACCTACAGGTTCCAAGAACAGAAGGGAATGAGAAAGGGAAGGGCAATTACTGGTCTTTTGCATCTGGTTGTGAATCAATGCTCGACCTCTTTGAAAATGGGAATTACAAGAGAAGACGAAGAAGGAGAAACATGAAAAAATGTCCGAAAGATAGAAAACAAAGTATAACAAAAACTCTTCATTCTGGGGAATGCACAAATTCATCTGCACATTCTATGCCTGGTCCAACTGAGTCAAGAACCGTTCAACGGGAGTCGAACCGCTTATTATCTAGTGATGTCACAATCAGACAAAACCAAACTAGCTCCTATGTTGGAAAATCGGATGAAATCAAGTTTAGCATTGATTATATTCTGTCAGCCCCAGATCCTATGCCGGTTCTAAGATCCCACCATAGTGTTCTAGATAATAAGTATCACATCCTGGAATGTCAACAACAGAACCTTCATTTTTGGAGCCTATGACAGTCTTGCGTCAAGCGTACTCAACAGCCAACTCGAACTTGTTAAAAATGTGCAATGGACACTGTTTCTCACTCCATTTGTCAAAAATGTTATCTCTGGTGCCAAAATCCATACAAACAGCTCCAGTTGCTTCTTAAAAAAAAGGGAACTGTCACTTAAAAGAACTTTACATAAAATATTAGCGCTTAGAGGACCACCTACGTGCTTTGTGGCAACGTCTATTTTTATTAATCAATTTCAACCTGTACAGTTTATTCAGAATTTTTTTTTTTTAAAGTATACATTTAACCCTATTAGCTATTATGCTTTTAGTTCTAAATTAACTTTTAATGCATATTTCCACAGATAAATCCTAGCTGGGAGGCCAGGTGCATGCTAAGATCTATAACTTTCTAAGAACTTGAGATGTGAATAGAAGAGTTAATATATAGAGACAAGTTTTCTTGACGGTAGTGGAACGATATTCGTTGACTTTATGACAATTGTGGTCTTGAGGACAACTTTTTGACCTTAGACTCTACAGCCAGCTTTAAGCTTTTTTATTTATTTTTTATTTTATTAGTGTTTGATGAGATAATGTCACAGCCATACAATGTAAACTAAAGGACAAGTCATGCTGATGTATTTAATGTATCAAATATGTTGTTAATACATAGACTTTATAAGTATTATTTTGAAAAGAGAAGTTTGCTTATCAAGTAGAACATGTTGTCTGTATTTCATACTTGTGTCATTTTCATGACTCTTCACAGAGAAGAACAAAGGAGGACAAAAATTGTGACCCGCAACAGGGCCATTTAATGTGGTTGGCAACATAATAGGCCTTTGAATGGCTTTGATACCCCTCGGTACCTGGCTTGAATCTCTGATGAGTACAGGGCTCCGATGAAATGAAAGAATTGAGGATAGCAAGAAGACCGTCAAAACCAAAGTGTTTTGATTTTGGCTATAGCCCACTCACTTTGAAAAACTCTCTCTATGCAAAATATTTCTTTATTTCATACTCATCCGATTGACCATTATGGAAACACGGGGACATTTGTGTTACTGGTGTTCGTATTTATATAATAATTTATTATTCTAATTTTTGTCTATTATTTTACTGCATGTTTTGTTAAATACACTACAATGTTGGTTGTTGGTTACTTTTCAATATATTGTATGTACGCAAAGCTAATATTTTTAATATTATAAACCAAAAAAGAATTATAGATTATGATAGACACCCATTGTCGCTCCACTCGGTCTATTTTGCTATATTTATTCAAAATCCATTATATGTATTTTGTGTTGGGATTAACATTATAAGCAGTATAGTCGTATTTTCAAGCTTTAATTCTCTTTGTTCCTTCTCCCTTCTCATGAAAGTAATTTCACGTATCCACTACTGATTTAGTAAGGAATGCATAACATCCATACAGAATATGAGGGTGGTAGATAGGTGGAACTGCCCATCAGCAGAAGTGGTTGAGGCTAATACAGTGAGGCAAATTGATATATGGCTACCATGACTCTACGAGACCAAGAACTGATTACGATCGGAGTTCGTATAAATTGGCAAGAGTAGATGGTCCAAATGATTCTTTAGTTCTAAAACCTACTCCATCTCTCTGTTTTATTTTGTTTCCTTAATTTTATTCTAATTTCTAACATTGTTTACAAACTATATTCAGCAACAAATTTCCAAAAATCACAGCTTTTTATGGAGTTTTCTCTCTAAATCCAGCCTTTTTAATGCTAATAAACACTAACTCTCTGTAAGAGAAAATCTATTTAGTGCATTTTCCACTATTAATGCAAAAAAATGGTACCTTTTGTCACATACTTGATACATATCTCCAGTCCCTACAGTGCCATAAATGCTTAGGATTCATAACGGCTAATAACCTTTCATCTTTTCTCTATACGTACGGTATTTCCTCGTCCCATAGAAAACACTTGGCAGATGTAGACGCCGAAAGCCGAGCTGCATTACAACCTGGATGCGGTTTATGACCTTTTCAAATTCAAATGTGTTAATTACTGGGAAGTTTATCGCTACCAAGTTCCCAAGCGTGGCGTCAAAATGTTGGGCTAAAAAGAAACAGCGGTACGTGCTTTAGTTTGCCTGTAAGCCACAAATATGCATTAGTGTAATGTAATAAAATAAATGTGTACACATACATATGCTGGCATTTGGTTTATGAAAGCATATCAATCATGTTCAGATGGCACATAATTCCACTCTACCTTCTGATAACTGTCAGAAGGGTTTTTTTTTTGTTTTTTCTTGAGCACTTATCGTGAATGGCATTTAATATTGAGGAACACGGCACAGGTGTTGTGACCTTATTTAAATGTCGTCGTCAGAACCAACCAGCCCCGGCGCGATCATAAATTAATTTGCTATGCTGTTGTTGCAAATCATCGGATCGATCGCTGATATTAACGTTAATACCGTATTACCCCCTGAGCCAAACGTCAGCCTCTAGATTGATACGGATCACCAGGTTCCTATCGGGAGGACGGGCCATATGCCATGTGCCGTCAGATTCAGATTAATTTACCAAATGGAAAACCTGTAAAAAATATTATAAACTGTTTTTGTTCTTTAAAAGTCGATTGGCGCCTGCACTGTAGTCATTTGTATTGAAAAAATATCTTTAGAGAATCTTTCAAAATTAACCTATTTTATATAAAGTATTATTAATATTATATTAGCATGAATAATAATAAACTAAAGGATATTACCTTCCATATGAAAATATACATTATTATAGGGTATTTGCTATCAAATATCAGGAATCATCCTTTTTTTCCCTGTTGTGAACCGATTGCTGGAACCCCCAAATAGTGGGCAATACCAAAGAAATGGCAACGGAACAGATCCATGAGATTTTTGCTCACTTCTGTAATTAATTAGATACATGCGTATAATATAAAATGTTACAACCCCCTTAATACTGTTGATGGGCATTAGATAATAATGGGCCTGTATAATAAACCAGCTTTGAACAAAACGGTCATGGTTTCCCTAGCGTGATTTTCCCCATTTTAGTTTTATTTAATGGAAATTCAAGCTAGCGTTCATTTGCTAAAGAAAATGGTCCGGTGATTTTATTTTACGTACCAATGGTCGGAACACAGCTGACATTTAGCATTTTACCATTACACGGGATTGCAACACTAAATTTGCGCTAGTGGGTTCAAACTTTCACCCAAACATCCAAAATTCAGAATTCTCAAGAGATTAATAAAGCTGATTTCTAGGAGTAGAAAGTGGGATTCCGAAAGTAAACATTATAAATATTTTTTTTTTTTTATAATTGTCTTCATAAAATGAAATCTCAAAATCCAACACTGTCTGTGTCATCCAGGGCACTTGATGATTTCAATCATAACCAACAGGCCACATAGATCAAAAAGCAAATCAATATTTTGTAACAATTATGATGAAGTATCAAGGCTTTACATTGATGGTTTACTGGATTTGGAAGGAGGGCATGTAGGGAAGTTCTGGTTTCAACTCCCCGAGTTCACTATTCATTATAAAGGGTCATCCTTGTCAAACTGTTCAGCAAGAAGGGCTGAGCTGGTCCTGCATGATGCATAGATCAAACAATGAGGTGACTTTCAAGAAATCTCAATGATTTAAAGAGTTTATATAGGCCCATCCAAGATATTCTTGGAGCAGATGCTCGCTCGGACCTATGATTGATAATGAAGTGAAGGGGATGAAACCTCAACTGTCCTTCAAACTCTCCTGCCAACTCCCTCTTTAGTGAATGAAATCCTAAAGTCAGTCAGTAGGGCAAGCAGGCATAGGAGCAGAGTGGCAGGAGAAAAAGGACAAGGCAACCATCCGCCACCTGGCAGAGGTCTAACTACAAGTTGTGGAGCAGCCCCTGGGCCCATCTATGACTCAGCCACTACTGAAGCCCTCAAAATCAAATCAGTTGTAGGGAAAGTGCAACAACAACTCATTAGGTGCATTAGGTTACAAACATAGTTTAAAGCTATGAGTGGAAACCATCTCAAATCACCTTTTTTTAGGTGAAATGTGGACCTGCGTGTACAGTAGCTCACAGTCGGGGCGGCTCAGGGGAAATAGCCTTCCTGACAACTTTTCCTGTCATTCCCTAGACATAAACCTGTTTTTTTGTTTATACCCCAGATATTACATTTTATCCTATGCATATGGAGCAGTTGATCCCCGAATAGATTGTAATATGGAGTCTTGGGCTGTACTAAGGTATATCGACCTCTTCTAGTTGTACAACAAGGATTTAGGGCTACATTTGTGTGATCGAGCCAGAGAAAACACAATTAACTTAGTCCACTGCCCACAATGAGCTTTGAGGTTACTGAGATATAAAGAACACTGAAAATGTTAGACTATTAGCTGTAAAGGTTAATACATAAATCAAACGAAAATGTCAAATGCCTTTTAACGTTGATTGAGATGTAATTTAGACTTTGTAACAATATTTTTGTTACACAAATTCACAAACCCACTTAAGCCATGTTATTGAAAAGGGCCTCTTGGAACGAGAAACAAATCACGTTTGTTGTTTTCCCTTTTTATATATTTTAAGATTGATTGCTTAATCCCCCGTAAGTGTCAAAGTGTTACTGTCGCTTTTCCGTTCCCATTTAAAAAAGTGTGTATGTTTGGACCTGAATGTCAGATCTCAGTGTGAATAATAACACATAAGTCATTTAAATGGATATTACTACCATTTAAAGTTTTTCTTGGATATATATACAGTATATATACAATATAATTATTTTTTAAAATATATCCATACTTAATTACCTTAGAATATAATATATATATATATATAGAGAGAGAGAGAGAGAGAGAGAGAGAGAGCGAGAGAGAGAGAGAGAGAGAGAGAGAGAGAAGAAAGGGGATTTAAGTGACTTTGAACATGGCATGGTTGTTGGTGCCAGACGGGCTGGTCTGAGTATTTTCAAAATTGCTGATCTACTGGGATTTTCACAAGCAACCACCTCTAGGGTTTACAGAGAATGGTCTGAAAAAGAGAAAATATCTAGTAAGCAGGAATTGAGTGGACCAAAATGCCTTGTTGATGTCAGAGGTCAGAGGAGAATGGCAGACTGATTCGAGATGACAAAAAGGCAACAGTAAGTCAAAAAGCCGTTACAACCAAGGTATGCAGAATATCTCTGAATGCACAACACGTCGAACCTTGAAGCAGATGGGCTACAGCAGCAGAAGACCACACCAGGTGCCGCTCCTGTCAGCTAAGAACAGGAAACTTGAGGCTACAATTCTCACAGACTCACCAAAATTGGACAATGGAAGACTGGAAGAACGTTGCCTGGTCTGATGAGTCTCGTTTCCAGGTGCGACATTCAGATGGCAGGGTCAGACTTTGGCTTAAACAACATGGCTTAAACAACAGCATGGATCCATCCTGCCTTGTATCAACGGTTCAGGCTGGTGGTGGTGGTGTAATGGTGTGGGGGACATTTTCTTGGCACACTTTGGGCCCCTTAGTACCAATTGAGCCTACCTGAGTGTTGTTGCTGACCATGTCCATTCCTTTATGACCACAGTATACCCATCTTCTAATGGCTACTTCCAGCAGGATAATGCACAATGTCACAGAGCTCACATTATCTCAAACTGGTTTCTTGAACATGAATTCACTGTACCCCAATGGTATCCACAGTCATCAGATTTCCAATAGAGCACCTTTGGGATCTGGTGGAACATGAGATTCGCATCATGGATGTGAAGCCAAAAAAACTGCAGCAACTGTGTGATGCCATCATGTCCATATGGACCAAAATCGCTGAGGAATGTTTCCAGCTTGTAGAAAGTATGCCAGGAAGAATGAAGACAGTTCTGAAGGCAAAAGGGGGTCCAACCCGGTACTAGCAAGGTGTACCTAATAGAGTGGCCAGTGAGTGTATATATATTCTATGTCAACATATGTGCACAGTTGGTAGTTCTGGGACTGCTATTATTTATCTCCTGTCTATAGGTGAGGTTTATGCTTCTGCTGGTACAGTTCTCACCAGCTATGCAATCTTGTAGGCCTGCCACATCTAAGGGTACGAAACATATCTATGTGCAGACACTAGTCTCTGCAGCAAGGTTTCCAGAAGCTGTTCACGCCTATAGGTCATTTAGTCAAATGTGTGTTACAAAGCCTACTGTTAAATACTATTGGCACTAGCAAGGAGTGAGAACACTACGATATCTATGATATCATATCCTCACAGATATGTCATTGCTGCATATGCAGTCACCAGTGTCTACTGCCCAACATGGACTGTGATTCTATTCTAACCATGATAGATAGGAAAAGGCAGCAAGAAGAGGGCAGAGAAGATACGCGTCCAAAGATATGGAACCTGCCACTACTTGATTCTTCTTTAGAATGTTACATATTGGGAATCCTTAAACTTCTACTCAGTGGAAACACAGGAACACAGCTAATTTATTTTCATGCCGTAAATGTTAATGTCCTTTCTTCTGTGAGCAGCTGCACCCAAAATTGATTTATTTCAACCAAACAGCTTGGTCCTAACCTACAATGTTGGATTTGTTTTATTACAGTTTTACATTTTAAATTATATTTTATCTAACATATGAAAATATATATATATCAGTCGAAGTGGTGCTGGTACGTGTCTTTAACCTAAAATGTTTTGTCGTTCTCGTAAAAATATATTGCTGCCTCCTGTTCACAAAGTACTGAAGGCTGAGGAGAAACCTACAACTATAGGAGGCCCTTTTAGCCAAAGCCTACATACTCTGTATGTACCAGGAGGTATCTCTCTAGGTTCTATGACAGACAATGGACATTTTTGACCACACCTTACCCATTTTGTCAGTTGTCTACCTAGAGCCCCCTCAACACATTCTGCTCTCATTGATTATATTGATAATGGATTTTGTTTCATGTTGGTGGGACAGCACTATTCTTTGAGTCTTAGGGTCCTGGGATGGACCTGAATAGAACCAGCTCCAGAGATCCATGCAATCTATTTCCAACATTCATTCCTGGTTCTTCCTAGAATATTCTTCTCTCGTTAAGGATGTTCTGGTCAATTCCTGCAGTCTTACATAATAGAGGGAGACTCTTTGTAAGCAATACATTGAAATAAATTTTTTATATTATCTGGGACATAAAAGCCATTCAAAGATGGGGTCTTGTTTCATACTGGTTGGGGTTATAGAAAATCACTTTTCTTTTGCTGGTATTGACTTTCCAGGTTGCTAATCACTCAGATTAGACCCAGGGGTGGTGGAAGCCCATTTGCTGCATAACAGGGAGCCTGATCACCCTGTAACACCACTAGTCGATGGGTCTTATAAAAGGGATATCACTTCCACAACCTTTAATAATGGAGCGCCAGTACATGACTTCATATCCCAATACCTACTAGGAAAGACAGAGGCACAGAGGGGGAAGGCCCAGGGCAGCGCCAAAGGGTAAATACGCCACTGGCTAATATTGCCAATAAAAATATATTCAGCACCATAAAATGCTTTATACCCAAACAATTGAATTGAACTACTTCCAGTCTCAAAACAAGTCATTTGGCACAATAATAGCAAAACACTAATTGATTGGAGACGTAGAGTCTGAACAAAAAACTTGTTGTTTTTTTTTCTCGCGACTAAAGGATATTATATTTAATTTAAGTCTGTAACTTTTCTCATACTGGAAAAATTCTACATTTTGAAGAAGTTTTAAAGATCAATTTCAAATCTAAGTTAACGCTCTGTATGGCAATTACTATGCAGAAATTATGACACACAATTTTTTCCCTTGTTGCTCATGGGAAGTTGGCAAGGAACTTGTTGGATTTAATACTCACTCCGGCTCCAGAAGTAGAATGCCCCATTAACTTCAGTATGATTTGCCAAAATTTTTTTTTTCTATAACCATACTTTTCACAATCTGCTCGATAATATTTAAACTTTTTAAATTATCTAAAAAACTTTTTAAGCAACCTAATTAATCATACATATGATACATATGATATATTAATCACAACTCTTGCCTTTAAAGAGACATGGAAGTTTAAAGATAACCTTGGCCCCATCATCATCATATAGATATAGATATAGACGACAAAGCCTGATTGGTCAATAAGCATGGCTCTGGGCACAAAACATCCAGTAGGAATGTAAAAAAAGCTGTTTTTGGTGACACTATTTAAGTGAAAACATCTCAACATGTTTCATCATCGAGTGGAAGTGCTCATTTTCACCCATTTTAAACATAGAAGGAGCTGTTAGGCATGGTGACATCCACCCGGTATGAAACCATGGCTTGGGTTGTTGGTTCAATGTCCAGGTCCCATGTGGAGGTCTTTCATCAGTTGCTTCTGTGTCTTAAGCTTTTAATGTGGGTTCTTTTATATGAAGGTGATTAAAATCTTGGGTACCAAACAATCTTCCTTCACCACAATAAACACGGTGGAATATTTGTACATCAGAAACCCACATCACTTATGTATAATTTCTAGGTTTGGTAGGATTTAGCAGGAATACTGGCAAACATCTCCGGGAAGCCCTATATTTGCCCTTTCCTGAGAAATGTCCAGGACATTTCACATTCTCAACAAATCCAAGTGAAATGGGCAAAGTCAGGCCGTTGAAGCTCCTTCTCTTCTATGCATAAGGAAGAGCCTTTGGTTTTTATTAAGTAAAATGATTAACTTCACAACACTGCAAGTACTTTTCTTTGTGGATTATTTTTTGGCGAAAGAGTAGCTCCATTGAAATATTGTACCCCAGTCTCCTTTATATTGTCTTTTGATGCAAGTAAATCAGATGTTGCTTGACACAGGGCTCATATGACATAAGTATATATTCTGGTCAATGGTATTACATATAGTACAGTATAGGTAAATCCGGAGGACCAGCAAAGCGCTGTGGGGTACTCCACAGACCCATTTGCGGATCAGGATTATGTTAACTTTAACGTGTAATGTAGCTAAGACTCCCCTGAAGCAAATCATAATGAATAAATCGACCTTGCATCATGTAAACCATATCTCCAATAGTAGACGACATCTGAATGATTTTGTGATAATACTCTGCCCTCTAGTGGTAAAATAAGAAAAACCTTATTTAACAGGAAATTACATTTTCTTTTTGATTATACATCATTGCATAATTGCAACGATGGGAACTCTCCAGGTTTGACCCGGAGTCTGTGGCTGAGGAGCTGCTTCCCTGGGTCTCTGGGTCATCTGGGAAGTTTCCAAGTATGGTGACAGATCCAGGGGGACAGCAAGCCACCTGCCACAAAACTGGGGGGGGGGGCAGCTGTGCCCTCTTGGAAATCAGGCCACCGCTGTGTTGCTGCTCACGGCTGATCCTATTTACACAGAGGACTGTGCCGAGCCAGCATAGCCTCCATAGGTTGTGGTAAAGGACACAGAATGTTGTGATAGATGCCTCCATAGTGAGGATGGAGGCACAGCCATGGGTCAGGCCTAGGGGCAACGCTAGGCTTTTTTGGGGCCCTAAAACAACAAGATTAAGGGAATGAGCTTTACACTTCCCCCACATTCTCTGGTATAGTGCCATAAACTGTTGGAGTCCTAAATAGTAGACTTGGGCGCCGGACAACTCTTCGCGTTTGTCTTCGTTTTTTTCAATTGGTTGATGCCAGAGGAGGCCCCTGCAGGCGACCAATAGAGTCGTTCGCACGGCCCTTTAACTCCTGACGGTGAACCTAAGGATTGCCACTTCTGTTAACCCCTGCGATGCTGCGTAGGTAAGGGACCAGGGAGATTACTAAACGAAGACGAACACGAAGATTCTTCACGTTGTGTGCCTTCATCTTCGTATACGTTTTGCCGCCGCCATATTCATATATTCAGTATTCAGGCTGAATAACGAGAACGCACCCTTCGTGTTCGTTTTCATTCATAAATAAAACTGGGGAATAGAAAAGGGGAAAACGCTATTAAACATAACAGTTTTTTTTTAAAAAAAAACATGTTGCGCTCTTTTATAGCATGATTTAATTGAAGAAATAACCTTTCGTCAATGTACTTTGAAGAATGCTTGTGCGTGCCACATTTATAACATGAGGTTTTCATAATGAAATTACTACTGGAGGAAGTAATTCAATTTATACAGGATATTGAGTGTAAACCTTATTTCTGAACTAAAAAAAGATTTGTACTTGTCTGCACATGAAAGTTCATTAAAGGGACAACACCATGACATAACGTTGTGTAGGATATATACATATATATATGTATATGTATATATATATGTGTGTGTATATATATATATATATATATATATATTTGAGTGTTTTAGCTGATTCAACGGGATTGTTAAGATTTGAAACTTTAAAATCTATCAAATCATAATAAAGTGGCATCCCCAATTTATTAGCCCTCACAACCAGCTATTGCTTTATTTCTCATTAAACAATGCTCGGGGAAGGATTTACTGCGCTGTGTTGGGGAGATTCACATTGTAGGTTACATCTTGAGTTTGAGTGTAAAATGGGTAAAATACGAAATTGTATCCAGCTTCACTGGGGATAGCGAGGCATGTCCGTCAGAAGGCAATGGCTGCCTTGTGATGGCTGGATATGACAGGGTGCACATTGTATTTTTATGCTCACGTATATCCAACTACTGCCCAATTTCTGGGCATTTCTTTGATTTTTCTTTGATTTAAATAAATAAAGTCTCCTTTGAAGGATTCATATGAGAATGTATTTTCTGAATGCTGCTTGTATTTGTTGTTATTGCCACTAGGTGGCAGTGGTGTAAAAAAGAATACTTCTGGAAATGCCATGCACAGTAGCAGCTGACTGTTTTGCCAGCCAGACCCAGATGCTGTGGTCTACTAATAATGCGTATAAATACTTTGCACCGACAGTCCATTTTCTGCTGCTTCTGTTATTGAATGTATTGTTGATTTTCTAACTCAGTTAAACTGTAGTGCAACCGATAGCAAAATCTAGTATTCCTTTAATCTTCTTTTTTACGGCTAGGACAGAGGCCATCGACAGATGTAACAACGATAAAAGTGTCTGGCAGAAAAAAGCTGATTTTGGTTTGGCCAACTGACATTAACATTTCTCTGTGGTTGGAGTTTTAGCTCAGGGCACCTGAAGTACAGGATGTTACTTCCTCTGTATTGAGTAGTAGGACAAAAAAACCCCAAAAATAACCGTGAATTCTATAGCTGGAATCAGAGGCGTAACTCCAGGGCCCCCAACTTCAACAGCTGGTCTGTGCCATCATTACCCCCACAAAACCGGTCTGTGCCTTCTTTGCCCCTTGCCCCCCCTTCCAGCATACAACATATGTAAACACACACAAATTACACACACTTACTCATACTCACTTACACACTCCATCTCACCCCACTTATACTTCCATGCTCATACACATACTGTGCACAATCACACATCCATGCTCATACCAACAAACAATTACACATCCATGCTCGCACACGCACACAATTACACATCCATGTTCACACACACACAACAAATACACATCCATGCTCACACACAATTACACATCCATGCCTCTCACACACACCACACACAAGATACAAGTACACATCCATGCTCACACACACACATCCAAGTTCACACACACACAAGGGCACATCCATGCTCAAACACATACAAGTGCACATGCAAAGATATATACATATATCCCGCCCTGCTTACTTGGTCTCTTGGTAGTAGAACTATCATGCTATTTCTGTAGAGGCAAATGTCTAAATTTGAGTCTGAGTGAGGTGAGCTTATGGCAGATGGTCCACATATAGTGCCCGACATACACATGGCCATCACATATGTCCCCAATCAGCTCAATGCTGGCCTTCCTAATAAAATCCCCAATAAAATCCCCTTTACCTTCAAAACTTGTTACATCTTATGATTAAGTGTGTCTCAAATGCCAGTTTCCAATATAATCTTAATACTTTATAACAATGTTTTTTTCTGACTCTTGTATAACTGAATTAACTATTAGAAACTTCTACAATGCTCAAATTCTTCCCAGAAATAATTATTTCATCAGTTAAATAAAATAATTGTCTCAAATTTTACCTAATTTCTTTTTTTGATGAGAACTCTTAGTTGTCATATTTTACGCAAAAGCAGGCACTGTGTCCTTGCCACAAATTGACTGACCGGCTAAGGTTTACTTGCTTAAACTAGGGAATACAATGAATACTTTATATACATGGAAAAGTCTCCCTAAAAGCTTTAAGAATTATGGTCTGAGAGCAGTCGAGGGAGAGGCACGTTGTTCTTCCATCCAGGAGAATGTATCACCGGCTACAACGATACTCCCCCATCTATAACTTGTGACCTGGCAATTATGTCATGCACCCGTTTCATCATCATCATCGTGCTATGTAACTAATACCTTGTAGAGACTGAGTGGGGCTGCCAAATCATTATCTCTGCTCATTAAGGAGTGAGATCTCTTCTCCACTGCCATCAGTGCATCATCCATTCGGGGTAGCGGAAAGACATCGCTTTCTCAGGGAAGGTGAGAAGCCACTTCATTAAGTACGTGACCTCAGCTACAGAAACCACAGTGTTTAGTAGTGACTAAACAGAAAAGTATTCTGTCAATAGAAAGCGTACTCTATTAAAAGGGAGTCTATCCAGTTGAGCTTTCACCTTTAGTAATGTTTAACAGAATTATTGCTTCAAAATTAGTTGAGGTTGGGAAATTTGAGACACCAAATGTCATTTTAATTGGAAAAATAATATTTTTCTATCTACTGAGACGTCTTTAAATGGCATCGGCCAGACATTCAAACTCACACACTGAGGCCGATTTAAAGGGAAAATAAAATTAGTCTAGTTTACCTGGAATAAGGTCTACTGCCACCAGATCCTTCGGTGTACGTAGTCCTAATCCTCGGGTACAGATGAACAAAACATAATGGGATGTGTTTAGTGTGGGCAGATATCTGGTTATCTTTCACAATTATCTTGCCTTCAGCAAAGATAGCCATATTAATCTTTTTTCTGGCCATAACTTTGGTTAGAACATGTTTTATTTACAAAGCTGAAACTTATATTAATGATTTAATAGGTAATACATCATATTAATCTTTTTACGCCATGACTTTGGTTGGAAAATGTTTTATTAACAAAGATAAAAGTCCTATTAACGGTTTCCCAAGTTATACATCACATAAAGCATAGCACTGTGACACGAATGATCTCATATTTGTAATAAATGTACCATACTGGCTTAATATCTGGACATCCCTGGTGTTCCTCTCAGCGGTATATCACAGTTGAAATTTCTTCTTGAATACAAGTGACTTCATTTAGAATATCTTTTTCCTCTTGGGTTATGGTTTTCAAATGAACCATATGGTTGCCACCATTAGCGAATAACTATAATGTAATCTTTTAGGGTTAATGTTGAGTTTTAGGCAGTCATGTATTTATCTTTGGGCTACCCTAGGCCCGACCTATGGCAGCGTCCCCAGTCCTAGTCATCTGCGGTCAGCAATAAAAGGCCTTTAAGAAACAGAGCACTGGGAAATGACCCGGCGCCTTTTAATGAAGTCTACGGAGGCTGTGCTTAGCCGGTACAGCCTCCATAAAGTAAACAGACTTGTTGGAGAGGTCAAAGATCTCCCTTCTAACCAGTGGGACATTAGGGGGGCTTCATGCCGCCTAAGCCAAGAATACGTCACTGGTCTTGGGGTCAACCTTTTACTACATAGCGCTTTTTTCACTTATATTAAGGGTATGTAAAACTCCGGCCTTGTCTTGTAGCCATCATATTGATCGAGTCAACCTACAGGCTCTTAGAAAAATTGTTATGTACATTCCCGAAACACTTGTCAAGCAATTTCTATCTGCCTTGAATGCTGCTGTCAGAAATTCATTACCAATGCTGGGCTTTTAAATGTATTCCTTTATTTGAAACCTGTTGACATAGGATGTTTGCTCAGGTGATTTCCGAAGTTTTTTTTTTTAATCTGCTTCCATATGCTTTCGATCACTGCCTAATACGATTGGTATGGGTAAACTCCGTGATTGTATGAACAAATAAAAAACCTACCGGCTAGCTTTTGTGTCTTTGGGGCTTTGTGATAAAACTCATGTTGAAAGAAGTGTTCCTGATGGGACTGTATTCACAAAGAGCGCAGGTACATACGCGAAAACGTGCCTCTAACAAAACCAACTATGTGTGTCATCTTAGAACATAACTCATCGAAGTATCAGTGTATGTTTGTATACTCATACGTGTAAAAGGGTTAAAGATACCAGCCATTTGGTCACTCACTTAACCCTTAAACACTCCACAAATACCACCCCAGACTGGTAATACGCTGCCACCACCGAGTTATATTTTAAGCTGACTACAGCTCATGGACTCTTCCGTAAAGTCCCACATTGAACGGATAAATAATGTATCAGACCCAATTTAAAGTAAAACAATTCAGTAACGTGGTTTATTTCGGCTTTCCATGAGTTCGGTTAGAGCCCAGAGACATTAACTGGATTTATATGTAGTTTAATCTGACGAATGTCACAAAAATAATATGGTGAAAAGGTGATAACAATTTAGACTCAGAAAAACCCATTTATACAAAACCCATATAGGTAATCTTCGGGAACCTCAATGTCCTTGTTGAGTTTGAGAGTTTTCAGCGATGTTCCAAATCCATAGAAGGTTCCAGAAGAGGCTCTCTGATTTTCTAAAAAACAGTCAATTGTATCCCCTGATGAGATGATCCGTCCCTCCAATGTCACAGAGAGACGTCCCGGGCTGAGCCCTTAGTATTACGCACATATCAAACTACATTGTAACATACATCTGTTAAGATTGACAAATCCCACGGTGTCCTCAACATGACCAAACCCAGCATAGAAGACATCACCCTAAATTCCATATTATGGAGGAGTTACCACTAATGGTCACTGAGGCTGAACCTGAATTAATTCATGGCAGAGCTCTGGTGTGGTTAGGTTAACCCTTCCAATGCGAAACCCCTGTGTTAGTCCAGCCCAGGCTCTGCATGACAGGGGGGCAGATTTTCAGGGCCACTGGTCTTAGTTAATTATTTCTGTATTTTCTGACTGTTAGAACCACTTGGGTTTCATTACTTGGGTGTATTACTGCAGTAGAATGTTTGGGATGGTCAACTCATTTAGAAAGTTCTTGATCCTTGCTCCACTATCAAATGCCAAATACGTTTGTGTTCTCATTTTCCTTTAAAGACAGCTATACTTTATTATCACTTAAGTGGAAACCCAAAAGTAAGAAAAATTGATTTGCCACCAAAATCCAGATCTAGAACAACAGCTTTACTATAAGATTTGTAATAACATTAAAGGTATCATCCAAGATCCAAATGATACAAAACAGAACTATTCAAATTGTCCGTGTTATGTTACGTCGGGGACAGGTTATCCTACAAAGCCGTTTACGGTTCTTGTGCGCTACGTTTTCCTGATCCTCTTTTCCTAGGTATAAAAAATATTGACAAATCAATACACACCGATAACTTCAAACATATGTTCTATTATTCCTGAAAGCTTAGTGGGTGATCACCGCCTCTCCCAACAAGCCGTAGGGCTTTTGAAGTTAGGATTAAAACAAGAAAACATTTTGCTTTGGTAGAACGAAGTGTAAACAGTTCTCTCCAAGCTGAGTATTTGCACTTGAGATAATCACTCCAAGGCAAAATATTTCACGTCAGTCACGTGCAGACCCAAAAGTTACTGGCAAAACAACTTCCTTTGGATACCAGAAACGTTAAGTCTTCTTGCTGTGTTACAAATGTAACTCAGTCTGTTGCTAAGAGGAGAGTTAGTAAACAGCACCTTGTGTACTGGTCTACCATTTCTTCTACCTTCCGTAACGACGGAACAATATTGGCAAAAGACCCCAGCACAAGAGATCTCATGGCACGCATTGGCCTTGCTGACATACTGTATATATATTCTCAAAGCTGGCCTATCAAGCCCTGCACCCTGCATAATACATGGTTATGTCAATAGATGAAATGGAAATTTAAGCTATGTATTATGTAGACCTATAAACTTGAGTGCGCCCCTCATCTTGCAACACCTGGGGTAGCTTTCCCTCTCGCACATGGCTTGTGTGGACCTAATATGGCCCCTTCTTGCGGGAGTTACCCCTCGCACAGTTAAAATGGGGAGATACAATGATTCAAGCTCACCGGTAATCCAGACATACTTTAGTGATGAAAACCATAAATTCACAGTCCTCGGTTTATTCTTCAGGGACCTTTCCTCAGTATCAATACTCTCTCTGTTGCATCTGTGTTCCTCTAGGAGGTTTCACAAAAAAAGTTTAAATAAAAAAGGTATGAGGTATTCTGGAACACAGGAAGAAAGTTTCACTTTTGGCCCAGTTTTACTTAGTAGAATCCTGCAACATATTCGGTTCAAAAATTTTGGGATTTTTTTTTTCTTTTTGCTCCATTGAGTTTCAAGAAAACCAAAGCCCTGGCTCTTAGTTAGCCAAGTAAGACAGAGTTGCAGCTGCACGTTCCTTCAGGAGACATTGACAGGTCAATTCTAGAAGTTTACTTTACCGGCTTAGTCTGTTTCTTTGAGGCATGTTTCTTGGAGGTGAAAGCAGTTTAACAAAGTTGTGTATGCAATGCGGTTCTGCTTTTCATCTTTCCTTTGAAGACGTTGTGTGATTTCCTTCTGAACGGGAGCCAGTTCCTTGGATATAAGACAGCATGGTTTTGAAACAAGATGATGGATGGAAATGGAAAGCACACTTTGACTTCCCTTTCTTTACCGATGCTGAGTACAGCACACCTACTTTATAGCTACGATCTTGATATAGGAAAGGAAACATTTGAAGAGACAAAATACAATGCACTTTTCTATAGAAATTCTCAGTATGGATAATGCCAGTGATTGTATTTCAAAGTAAATAACATGGCAAAAAATTAAAGGGAGTTTGTAACTATGGGAAAGGTGTGCTCAAAGAAAAATTGCTATTGTCTTTTATACGTTGGATTGTGACCTTTTGTTTTTGGATTCCAAGTCTGCCAACTCATTGTTTAAATCAGTTTTAATTATCTTCCAATAACATATTGCAAAATAAAAAATGGTCAGCCAAGGAATGGCAAATTTAGGACATATCATGCTTATTTCCCTTCGCAATCGGAAGAGGTCCAGCAGTGCCATCACCTCAGCATTTGCAGAAATGCAGTTGGACCCTGGTACAACCATCCAGTGTCCGGAGAAGTCTGGTCAGAAGTGGTCATCATGGAAGACTTGTGGCCAAAAAGCCCAAGCAGCTCTATTTTATTCACAAAAATACATAAAAAGGGGTGAATCAAAATGGCAGCAGGTGTTCTGCATCCTGAGTACCGTACACTAGCAGTGAGACTTGTGAAGTTGTTTTCTTTTGCTGAATAATACTATAGTTTATAGAAGTGCGCTTACACATACCCAGTTTTGCTCTCCATTTTTTCCACACCTGCCTAAAACCTTTGCACAGTACAGTACATCTTAAACGTCGGTTCACCACTGTCTGGAATTCTTGGCTGGTTGGTACCGTGTCTTCCAGTGCTAGTCTGGAGGAGTGCACAACACAGGACACGGGTCTGTCTGAGTGTAGTTATTTTTAAGAGACAAAATGTTTATTTCAGGAATCAGATGGAGTGCCTGATTTCTTCGGGCATAGAATGAAATTGGGGCAGTTTCACCCACTGCACACCTCTAAACCATACCTGGGAACTCATGGGGTTTGACCAACAGTCTTTGGGTAAAACTATCCTTTTCTTGGTCTCCAGGGACGCCCTGATAACCTGTAGCCTACCCTGGGAAGTTCCCAGGTATCCTCACAACATTTTATATGATTTTGTGACATTAATTACAATTTAACTATGTAAGGCATTTGTAAGAATAATACACTTTATTATAAAGGTAATTCCTGCTTCTAAAAAACATATACTTTTATGACTGGGGAACACTTTGATATACTCATGCCCAGCAAGCATTCTGAGCTCCTAAAAAAGAGATAGAAGGATTTGGGGCTTTAAGAAGGGCTTTGCCGCATGATGAGACTTACTTAGGTAGGTAGATCATTGTATAAAACAGGCCTACTAGGAAATTAATTTAGGTTCTGATTCTGAATATAATATACATCTTATCATGATCCAGAGTTTATGTTAATATTGTGTGAACAATATTGTGGAAGACAGGTGGGCTGGGGACAGAATTTAGAATGGATAGAGCTAGACACAATGGTTGGAGTTAGGTGCCTTGGTAGCATATATATTGTATTTCAGACATTTTGTTTTTTATTTAATTAATTAATTGTCAGTGTAACCAACACAGTACTTCAAAGAGTGACTATTTTTTTAAGGTTTTTCTTTTACATAGAATATGTTGTATCGTAAAAAATGGTTTGCAAAATACTATATGAGTAAAACAAAAATATATGTCATCTGATGTCACTCTAGTCCTAAAATAATTTCCTTTACGTAATTTACGTAAGCTAAACAGGATTCAGATCTGAAAAAAATTAAGATCTGCACTTTTCCACCTTGTAGATCTAAACAGTGTTGAAAGTCGCTAGCACTACACATTTGAGAACTGTTTTATTAAGAATACACACTGGAAGCTGTGCTGAAATTGTTATCTGCAATTTATGTTGGAAAGCTTATCACAGAGCCACAAAAACACTCAAACTCTGACGTACACCCAAGGGAGTGAGCAAATAGATCATGACATGCAAGCAAGCTGCTACTTGAAAAGTGGCTTATAGACAAATGAATGTTTTCTGTGTGAGAGATCTCTCTTCCAGAGTTATTTTATCCCCATGGTATGAAGTATGATCAATGTCACTGGCTTGTATACCAGCATTTGATTAAAAATGTTAACTAAGTAACACATGGCAAGAAGCTTAAGTTGCGTTAAGCCAAGAAGAGAGGCTCATCTTTAACATATTCCAAAAGTGATAGCTACCCTGAGCCTAGCTTACCATAGGGACCCAAAGCAGCTATCCCCTGGGCCACATTTTTGTGCAGGGTCAGGGTGCTGCATATAGGTCTCATGATCTCCGGTGAACTTCCGCAAAATGGTGGAGCTTCCAGTCACATCCTCTCACCAAACTGGAGGTTCTGGGAGAGAGGGTGTGCCAGAAGCTCCCCCCCATTTGAGAGTGTGAATGAAATAGTGGGTGAATGCGTGAGTGAATGAACCAACGAAATTTAAACAAAGATTCTGATTTCTTTGCTTCATTTTCATTTGTTTCGTTAGGGTCTCTCCTCATTAAAATTGCAATTTGCACCTATCCGAATGCACAAGTCTAATTATTATCATAGTGTGAGGAGAGACCCTTCTCTGTGACACCTACTGTTTAGTTTTTACCTGACACGATCTGTCAAAGCCCCTGTTGTATCTGCTCTGGTGATGCTCATTATGTCAGGAAGTATTATCTGGAATATTTTGTCCTGGTTGCTTGGAAACTACTAACTTCTCTTCCATCGCCATAACAGATGTTTCCTCGATGGTGTTTTATAGCGTCTGTCCCTCAGTAGGATAGATGCTCCAATGCAACTTAACTAAAGTGAGATAAATTGTCTCATGATTTTATTTAATCCTTTCGAATCAATGTAATAATACGTATAATAACTTATATATAATACTTGTAATAATATGTATGGATTTTTCAGTCTATAAAACTTTATTAAAAACAATTATTTATGTAAAAAAAATTACTTGAAACAAATCAGCAATAGAATGATTATTTTTTGACATTCTATTGTTTAAGATATTTTGAAACGCATTGCTACCTTGCAGAAGGGGGAAGCTATTTGCTTGCGAACTGCCCACTTCCTGTAGAATCATGTTGCTGTAGCTCTCTTTTTAGGAAGTGCTCTTAACCCCTTAAGGACGATGGGCGGTCCCTAAACCCATTGAAAACAATGCATTTTGAGCCCGTACATGTATGGGCTTTGTAATAAAGGGATTAAAAAGAAGTTCATTGGAAAAGCCAGCTAAATTACTGCAAAACAATTATTGTCTTTTTATATTCTTCTTAGGGATGAGGACACGTATTTTTACAAAAGACACTAGTTTTAATATAGATGTTTTAATCTATTTCCTAAGGGACAATATATATGTATCCGTCCATTCCTTTGTAAATAACTCTTGTAATCTCCTAAACAAAATGGATACAATCAATTACACAGGCAAATCACAAACCAAATCAGATTAATTCTTCATACTACACCCACTTTCTTTCAAATGATCTGGATTAATGGCTTGTTATGTTCCTGCAGTTTGGTTAATATAGATATTTATATAGAGATATATAGATATCTACATATATATAGATATCTATATATCTATCTATATATATATATTATATATATATAACATATGTTGCTGCGTTCCGGGGGGAAAATGTTATCTACAGTGTGAAATTAACCATTCTTTTGTTATGAAATCATGACTTGGATAAAAGTGCTAAATAGTTTCAAACCTGAAGCATATTTGAACAGTTTCCAAACATAACTACAGCATGACCTTCTGTGCTTTTAATCATTATAATTTCCCCGGCATTGTACATTAATGCTAGAAAATTCATGTAGACAGCTGCAGGAGTGAGGAATTCCTTCCTATGACCCATAAGACATCTCGGTACAATAGTCATGTATTGTGTTGCCTAGAATGAACCGTAATCGTCATTTGAGTGGGGAAATGTATTATTGTTGCATAGAAGCCAAAAAAGATGCCGTGTGAACACGCTGCTGGTCATTTCAAAGGGAAAATGTGAAAACTATTGCCATACTTTATAGTAAGAGGGAATATTAAAGTACGAAACGTCAAATTTGGGGAACCTAGGCAGTCTACTGAGAAAAAGTCATAGTAGATTCTATTATACTCCAGTTGCCCTTGTTGCTTCAGATATTACTATTCCATTTTTTCATTAGTGGGTAACTGATGGAAACTGGTAAAAGGAAAATGTTGCAGTATGATATGAAAAATGATGCATTCTGATCAATAAAATGGGCAAAAAATACATTTTGGCGTGATAGCTAAGGTACTTGTAAACTCAGTATAGTTGTAGAAATATGATAACGACAAGTTCTTGGTGTTTTGGGGGATCAACAAAGGCAAAATGGCAATAATTTGCATATTAGCTTTAATTTTTAAGTTTAAAAAGTTTTTTGCCATTTTGTATGGGATTTACTAGCAATCAGTTTAACATGACCTTGGTCACTAGAAAGGCTGATAGTGTCATTATCCTGACATTTTTAATTTTCTTTCTTCTGTTATCTTGCTGCGCTGCTCTGAAGTTTACATTCTAAAAGGCTTTTTCTTTATTGCATTAAAAACTCCTCTGACTGCAGATCTTTTAATCAAAAGACTCTTCTGTGAACACATTTTTTTTTAAAATCCAGAAAAGTTCACTCTAAGACCATACACATTAGACTCATTATTTAGGAATAAGAGGAGAATTGGATTTTTTTTTATTTTTTTGGTTGAGGATAAAAGCTACAAAATTAAATTGCTCTAAAAAATAAAGTAATCTTTCAAGTTTTAGCGATTTCATATTTGACTATGTTCAAAAGGTTATTATAAGGAGAAAAAAGGCATCCAAGAAAAGCGTATTTACCACGGAGCCATTTAACCAAGCGTTTTTACCAAATGCCGGTTAGCAGCTCATCACCTATGCACAGTGATTAATATAAACCCACGGGAGTCCTTCACACATTCTATGGGTTTCAGATCATGTGGATCACATCTGAAAAGTATGGGTGACCCAGATGTACAATCTGAGGTTTGTGTATGAAGAGGATTTCTGGTGCAAAACAGTAAATATGGAAACCCTGATAGCTGGTATGTTGGTTAGCACAGGAGTTGTAGTTACTTAAATCACTGATGTTTGATACATTATACCTTAAACCTCCTCAAATCTGTTCTGTTAAACATCTTATTGAGTCCTTACATAGGACCTAAGCTGTTATGGGACTATAGCTGAAGCTGGTTCCTGGGTTCCAAAAATATTCATGTGCTCTCACCCATCAATCTTTTTTATTGCTGAATGAAGAGAAGAGTGCAAGAACAATATGTCTGACATGCTTACCAACTTTTTTAGTGTCCCCTTTTCCAGATGTCATGAGATGTCATGAGATGTCATGAGATGATGTCATGAAGTAGTTCCACCCATGGGACCTTCATAGAGACATCCAACTCCCAGGACATAACCCCAATCCAGAGTGTCCTTACAGTATGTGTAATTTTTGCCACTTCATTATCCTACCACTTATATTGGATACGGTACTGCACATATATCAAAAAATTAAAAAGCTTGTTGGATTCCTTTTAATAATCATGAGTTACTACCTCACCCCAGGAACAAAGTTTGCCCATTTCTGTTTACTCCATGGCACCATGATCTTTGACCCATAAGTATGCTATTGATGGATCTGTTAAATTGTACCTATAAAAAACCCAAAACAAATTAATAAATGAATGAGGGAAAATATTCAAAGGACATTTACCCCAAAAGCTGCAGTTCAAACTGAGTTTTACAGATAAGAGGCCAAAATTGTATAATGTAACTATTGTGCAGAAGCCAAAAAACAATTTACCCATGAGAAACTAGTCACACACATATCATTTGCCCTCAGCTCACATATACCACCTGTGCAAATTAGAACTTTATTATGTGATTGCGTCCGCATAATTCTTAATATGTTATAGTGGTTTTCCTTAAGCAAACTTAGTACTGAAGTCCAAGTTCAAGCTGCCAATTGATAAAGAACAGGATTGTGTTCCTTCCGTAGATTTAATGGCACGGTAACCACTCTCATAAAAGTTGTACAACCAGTCGACAGCCAACTCTCGTATTTATTATCATATCCGTTTTGATTGTATGCATAAGGGTGGGATTTTCTAAGAGGACAGTTAGTTGGATGTGAACAATTTTAGCCACCCCTAGAGGATATGGAATTAAATTTACCAACATTTGTCAGGCTTTGGATATAGGTGTATTCTTGAGCAAAATGCATAGGATGAGAGAAGTAGAGATTTTATGTCACAAAAGAAAAACAGAAGGAGAAAGAGGACAAAAAACAACACTAGATGTGTTTTACAGCATATTATTTTGTCCTAATGTTCTCATTTTATACATTCTATGCAACTTCTTCCCTTTATTACATTTTAGTTACCCAACTGGACCCTGAAAACCATGAGCTTGGTTACCAGACTACATAGCCTCTCTTCTCTGTTCTCCTAATATAAAATTACGTTTATATAGAATGAGCATCCAACTAGAAGAAGCCAGGTACATGGTTGAAAATATTACAGGATGGGATCAGTTAGGGAAACAAGTGAGTTGAAAAATAGGAGCATCATTTCTAACAAGATTTTGGGCTCTTTTGGTTACAATACACTTGTTTTTAGATGAGGTGTCTCCTTTAAATAGAAACAATATATTTTTTTCTGTTACGTATGGTCTCATATTGCGTTAAGAAGAGTCATCAAATGTAGCCAATGGAATGTAGTGTAGAACAAAGCCGATAAGAATCTTGATAGCTGAAAAAGAGCATTTAAAACTAACTTTTTGCTACAGGGACGGTACATGACAGTACATTTTCGAAAACAATACCCCACTATTAGAAAGGCAGCAGCTGCATTGATAGGGTCAACCGAGGATCTTATTTTTTTGTGTGTCTTTGTGTAAGGATTGAGCTACCTCTCAAAGAAAATAAAACACGGGAGACAAAAATGTTTGAGGATATGTTAAGGTACAGTAACGTGGAACAAAACCTTTCTGCACAACAAGAATAAACTAGTCTTCCAGCAAAATTGGCAAGAAGAACCAAATGAGAGATGAACTTACCTTGGCCTTGTCAATGTCTGTTCCAAAAAAAAAAGGAAGAATGAAAAAAATGCATTAAATTGGTTAGCCTGGAGAATTGTGCAATCACG
The DNA here is from genome assembly GCA_009364415.1 of Spea multiplicata. Taxonomy (NCBI): domain Eukaryota; kingdom Metazoa; phylum Chordata; class Amphibia; order Anura; family Pelobatidae; genus Spea; species Spea multiplicata. Next base: position 31,961 of record VKOC01016602.1, on the reverse strand, counting down.
GTTTCTAAGGTGTCTGGTCTTACCACCTTTGAGAACATTTAAGCCTGGTTTAATCTTGGTTTTCCTCCCTTCTTCATCCCACTGCTGAAAAAAAAGAAAGAAAACATAATTACCTAAGATCAGTGTTTTTCCATTGTTTTCCACTCCCTTTTAGTGAGTCGTAATAAAGAAGCATTAACACATAGCACGGTCCTTTTGTCCTAGGGCCACCAACCTGCAACAACGTGGTCAACAGAAGCAGTAAGGAACTGGTTAGTAATGGCCTTCTCGTTATCCCATTGTAATTATTTTTACTTCCAGCACATAGTATATAACTCTTAAACTGTTAAAACCTACCACTAAGTTCCAACAGTAAAAAAATAGACATATATTTTCATTTTTTTTGTTGGCAGAATATGATTTGAAATGGAAATTAAAGTTCATTGCATCACAAGCTGCTATTTCATGTGTTCCAGATATGGCGATAACAATTGAATTTGTCTTCGAGTGACCTTTTCATGATTATGAACCAGCAGCTGGCATTTGCTTTAAATGTTATACTCTGGTATAAACACAAGCTTAAGTGGTTTTATTTAATGTTTCATAGTGCTGCCAGTTTCTATTTGCATAAAGTTCCATGTTCTTAACTTATCTACAGTTGCAGAGTTTTGTGATGTGATAAAAGGGAATCCTGTTTTAAAGGACCCTAAGCATGGGGTATAAGCATGAGAAAGGGGGAACCATTTTTATTTGAAGTCATAGATTTAATAGGGAATCAAGTTTGTAACTTTAGGTACATGTCCAAATGTACTTTTGCTATGAAACATTATGATACTATGTCCTACTTGATCTTATCATTCCAACCTCACCTGAGACCTTGTAGATCAGAGAGTGGCGTAGCTACTGTGTATCTTGTTTATATTGTAGCACCTCCTGTCAGGTCCACACCGGCAAGCGCGTACGCCAAACACCAGGAGGGCTCTTTCCAATAACACCACCTTTGGATAAGGCCACCTAGGCAGTGAATGTAACACTTTTGCAAGTGGCTACCTTCTGGACATACACTGCCCTTCTGCATTCTAACAGAGCCCAGCCAGGTGTATCCAGCAGGCGGCCCCATGCCAGTGAAATATCAGTCGCTGACCTTAAAGTGCCGCTTATGAGTTTTAGTCTGCCTCCTAACCCTCTGGATCTACTCACATGAGCACAGGTGGAAATTTTAATGAATAGCTATATACGAAGTAAAGACTAAGAACTTGAAAAATTGAACTGTGCAAGAAGATATTGAATAAAAACAGGAGGACAGGAATATGTTTACGCCATAACTACTGATGGAGCTTTTGTTGTCATCAGAGCTAAAAGATTGTCCATCTGAAGCAAGGTACCAAGTGACTTGAAGTATCCTTAGATCTGTAATAGTTTTGTCTTCCATGAGACAGGAGCTCCTTCTTATGACAACCCCATCAAAGAGTAGCCTTTTTTAATTCAGGCTATATGTTGTATCTTTAAGATGATATTCTTCTGAGTAGATATACAGACTACATTCGGATGCGTGGCAATTGTGCAGATAACCGAGGCCACCTCTGTACAGCACATTCCTCTTTGAGGAAACTTTCCCACTTGGATCTCGTTCATGCATGTTTCACAAAAAAAAAACCCAGCTCATTTTCAATTATTTTTAAGTGTGAATTCTTTTGCTGGAATATATATTTTGTGGTCTTAGCTTTGGAATGAAAGTATCTGGTGCTTTCAAATGAAGGGTATAGAATTAAGCAAGAACATTAACACCTTACAACTTTGTTCTACAACTGTCATGACAACTTGATTTCTTGGTTGCTGTAGACCACATGCACTTTTTAAGGTTTTAAACTTGTATATTTGGAATTTAAGATGGGGTAGGCAACCATTTTAGTAGCATGGTCATGTAGAAACTAGACTTGGGCACCAGGGGGCTTTTCGTCTTCGTGCTCATCTTTGTCAAAAAAAAAAATCTTCGTATTCCGTGAATATGCGCCTGTTCCTGTCTTCTCTTATTTACGAATATTCGTTTTTTCTTCATTTTTTCCGGTTAAGGGGTTAATACGGGGTTAACGCGTGCCGCAGCAGCTCTGGCGCCAGTAGTTTAAATGTGCAAATCAGCAACTCTATTGGTCGCCAGCAGGAAGCCTCCTGCTGGCAACCAATGAGCACACTACCATATATAGCTAATTTATTCTTGGGCAGAATATTGTGCTCAATATTCTGCCCAAGAATATATTAACCAACAGAGGGCAGCATTCTGTCTGATGATATATTAGCCATATGTGGTAGTGTGTTCATTTACTAATTTTAAAATATATTCCCATGATCTGCTGGTCTCCCCGGACTCGCGGACATTAATTCTGTAGAACTTGCAAACTCTTATTTCCTATTTATTTTGGGGGTTTTTTGTATTAAATTGTTAGACGAAGGGATCATGGGAATATATTTTATTTGAATAAATGCAAATGAGCAGACTAGCATTTATGGCTAATATATCTTCGGACAGAATGCTGCCCTCTATTGGTTATACATTGAGTAGCATTGTTCCATATGCTTGAAATCCAAAGTTATTATGCTACTTAATGTAAAACCAACAGAGGGCAGCATTCTGTCCGAACATATAATAGCCATATATGCTAGTGTGCTTATTTGCATTTATTCAAATAAAATATATTCCCATGATCCTTTCGTGTAATGGTTTAATACAAAAAAACCCCAAAAATAAAAAGGAAAAAAAGAGTTTGCAAGTTCGAGTGCCCTTGTGGGCCGGATTAGTCTGATATGCGCATAGATATATCCTTTTAATGACACAAGTGGGTTCAAAGCAAGACTTTCCTGTAGGGGCAGATTATTTAAGTGTTTTCTGTTTAAAATGAGCTAATCTCAACTTTTTGTTTTATGTTTTGATCCCTTTGGAAGGACTTGGGTTCTCCCTATGTATAAAGGTGAGTCCAGAACTGAACTGTGTTTGGGTTGGATATGGAATAAATGGGACCTGTGGTTCCACTGCCCTGCTGACAGGCGGTCTGGCTCTGGAGGGGCAATTCAAATGGACTTTCTGTTTAAGCTCCTGTGGGGTAGGTGAAAGTGGGTCCTGCAGCTGCAGCTTAAAAGGACCTGTCTCCTGTGGGGCAAGTGTAATAAATAAATATGTCTGAGGTTCATGTGTTTCATAATTTCAGATAACGGTGGAGATTTTAACCTGTGTAATAGAACAAGCAAGGATTCCACTGAAGGGTAAGTGCTGTCTGTCTTAGTGTTGCCCACCGGAGTCTGTTTTTTTTTTTAACAACCTGCCCTGAATGAGTAATCACTTCAAACATTAACCTCTTGTATAGTTGACCTTCCATATAAATTGTGTTCACGTTTACAGTTATTTCTCTTATAGGTTAACTTAAAAAATGTATGTAAGAACGCCGAAACATGTTGTTTCCATTATCAAGTCAAGTATTGACTGTTTAATTTTACTTACTTTTTATCAGCATCAATTACTTTACCCAGCTCAATGCCAGATTATTTTATTAGCAAACAAAAATCAGGGTAGCTTAATCGCCGTTTAACGTTAACTGAGTCAGATTACAGAAAAAGGGACAAAATTATAAACTAACTCTCCTTATGTGGGATCACGAACCTCAAACACTCCGAAAAAGGAAGCTGTCATTGTTTTCTTATCTAAATCAAATTAACCTTGATGCATTTTTGTATTTTATATCAAGCTAAACTTCCTGCAAAGGAACACATTCTAACAAAGATTATCTCTGTTATATCAACTGTGCATACACATGTATGACCCAAACACCATTCTGCTTAACGCTTTATGAGTTTGGTTACCCTTCAGTTCTCCTTAGCAACATAAAACCTTTGTATGGATAGAAGATAAGGTCATTAAACAGTCTATTGTTCTGTAAGAGGGTTATAATTCAGGTATTTTACTTACGTGGGGGGCATTTAAAAATGAAAGCTTAAAGCAAACTATATCCTTACGCATAATCTCGTAGTTTAGATACTCATCTAGAAAATCTACGTCCCCGTAGATTATATTTAAAGGGAAGTAAGAATAAAACCATGCTATGTACTGGCCAGATGGAAGGGACATACGCCCGTTACCTTTCATGCTCCATTGGCTAAAGATAATGATTACAAGAAGAGGTTTTTAGATGTAATGTAAGGACTTTTTACTTTACTGAGAGGGTGGTAAATCAATTGAACAGAATCCCAGCAGAAGGGGTAGAGGCTAACACAGTAAGGGCATGTAGACATAAATTGGATAAAGCTATCCTGAATCTAAGAAAAGATTAAGATCTGAGTCTTGTATCAGGAAAAATGGGCAGAATGGGCCCATGGGTCAAAATGGGTCATGGGCCCATGAGCCGAATGGGTCAAATTCTATGTTTTTTGCGACAACCGAAGTGATTTGCTCACGATTGCTTTGTCCCAGTGTTTCTCCCCAATAAACATTAGTCATTTTGCATCTGATTCCTTGTTGGGCCATCACTCTGGTAGTTTGGAGATCCTTTCTCCGGAGTCCTACCTTATTCTCAGAGCTGTAGCTGGTTCAGAGTGGCCAGACTGGGCAAAATCAGAAATATTTGATGTGTGTTATTATTTATTTATATAATGCTGTCGGGTACTGTAGTGCTGTACACTTTTTTTTTACTTAGTCTCTTTACAACTGGAGTTTAAGCCAATTCACAGTCAACTGAAAGGAAGCAGCAGTCAAGTTGGGATTGACATTAACTATACCCAACTCTACTACAGAGTCGTATTTATCTTGACAGTGATCAAAAGTGGGACAGTGGCTGAAAAAAGGGAATTTTCTGCAGAAAACATGAGGGTTGGGAACTACGTGACAACCTGGCTGTTTTTCATTCCATCATCAAATGCATAGTTGCTAGGCAGGTGTGTTTTTACTATTTTACCAGGGAACCCTTCTAAAAATGCAATTTGTTTTCTTTTTCAATTAAAATAATATAGACTTATTTTTAATAAGGCATATTAGGTTATAAAGGGGTTTATTCACTAAAGAGAGAGCTGGTAGGAGAGTTTGCAGGAGAGCTGGGTTTCAGCTCCTTGACTTCACTGCACATTATGAAGGTCTGTCCCCAGTGAGCTTCCACTGCAGGGAAATCTTCACAGGCCCTGTAAATTGTATAGTTAAATAAGCAAGATCTCCTTAAACATTGAATTATAACAATACAGGGCCAGCTCAGCCCTTCTTGCTCAAGAAACTTCCAAGTGGTGGCTCTTCACAATGAAGACAGTGAAAAGCTCCAGCAAACTCTCCCGACAACGCTATCTTTAGTGAATAAACCCCTATGATGCATAACAACTGGCAGTATAATGATATAGACAGAGGCAGAATTTTATATTATTCAGTGGGTGAAAAGTTTACCAAGAGGGCTTCAACGACACCAGTTTATGTGGCAGGAAACGCTCAGTAATCTACAAGGACTATGAATCAAAAGACAGTGTTCTCTATGCAATCAAGCATAAGATCGGCCAAATCCCGTCATTGATTGAGCCCTAATGCTTGTCGAGTGTGGTTATGCAGAAGGATAAGCGCATGTTATTATTGGGTATATACACAACTCTGTTATTCATGCAAAGCCTTGGAGATATATATATTTTCTTATTTGTCTTTGCCTGGGGCATCCAAAAATATGGTACGAAGACAAACATTCGGGTGAAAGATGAGAAAAAAAAATTAGAAACCGTAACTAAAACAAGACTGTGACTAAATTAGCCCCAAAAGAAGCCTTAATATTTATGGAGACTTTAACTGCTACATTTCAAGAGCCTGTCCTTGCCTGCCCATGGCCCGGTAATGCCTTAACCTGGTCCCGCGCTCGGAGGACGTGGACGGGAGACTTTAAATTCCATCTTAATATTCTCACACAGCTCTTCCAACCTTTCTGGAACCTGAAGTTATTGGAAGAAGAAGAAGAACCGCAAATAAAGCAATCCTTCATCCTTATAATTTTTTCATATTTCGGGGAATGTTACAAAATAATTGACTAAGTAATTCCGTGAAATGTACATCTTGGTACCAGTGCCCAGCTGCAAATGTCATGCATGGTCTAGAAGCCAGTTAGTGAAAGTTACAATAATTTAATCAAATAAAAAACATTGTTTGGGGTTTTTTTTTAGAGACTTGTTTCCCTTTAGGCTAAAATTATATATCAGCTGAAAGTTGAAAATAGCTTGGCAGCATCCATGAGGTACGCGTACCTTTAGCAGCCAAGAATGTTATAAAGGATTACTAGACAATTGCATGTCTTAGAGCTTAAAAAAGTATTTCTAATGTGATTTAAAGAGGCAGTGTGTCTTAAAGAGGCAGAGCTCCATGAACTTTCTAGATGCATAATTATATGTATTTACATTTTAGATCATTCCTACAGACTGGCTGTTTGGGCGCCTGATGAGGATTGGGATTTAATTATTATTTAAGGGTTTTATGAGATTCCCTTCATCTTTAAAACAAACAAACAAAAAAAAACCAATGGGATCACTTTCCATGCATGTGGGTTTCATGAATCTCTTTAGGAACAGAATGAGTTAATCGGTAAACCCTGACCCGTTAGTGTACTGGGTTTGGAATTACTGTTGTATATATTGACGATAAGGAGTGTAGAGTTGGCCAACATGCGTCTCCATCTGTTGATAGACATTTACATTTCCTCAATCCCAGCTGACATCTTTAGGTTAACAGAAAGTGTAGTTGAACATAACCTGGGAAGACGGGAACCGACCCCCCCCCCTGGATTTATAGACACGTTTCTCTGTTTTTGACTCTAGTAGCTTAAGCTGATATTGAGCCAGAAAGCCAACGTTGAAACAACTCAAATGGCCTTTGCACTCGGGATCATCTGTCAAAACACCGAGGATAATCCTATAAAAGATATCACAATGTGAAAAGATAAATATTTTCTCTGGGTTTTGCATGGAAATGAAAAGGCACATTGTAAATTTGCAGCGATGGTTATTTTAGCTGTGCTCAGTTGTTTGTTCTAAGATGGAAAGGGCTCCAGCTTCCGATGGGTTATACGGTATATGGAAGAGTTATCCTCAATAACGTGTCTCGGAAAATGTTGACATCTCGAACAGAAGAAACTATTTGCTGGGGAATTTCTATCAGCGCCTATTAAAAGAGCGAGACCTGGAACCGGAGTTGAAAGCTACGTCCTGGTGTCAAAGTAATTTAACATTAGAATGGGGAAGGAATTAATTACCCTGAACGCAGCTCCACTTTCAGGCGCTCTTTAGAGCTAATCCAACTTCTAAACCAAGGTGCCATCGGAGATGATTTGTTTTGGTAATAAGATCAGTCATCCTGAAAAAAATAAGACAACCTCAGAGGATTTAGACAACCTTAAAAAAATATATATAGGTGTTTTGTGCTGTCTTTGTTTTGATTTTATTGTGTGACATGGTAGTACGGTAGAAGGGGTTCACTGAATTGAAAAATTTGGCTAAAAAGGTGGAAAACATGGAATGGGGTTTATGTACAATAAGTGGTTTAGCTTTCCTTCCTTGCACGCTCAAAGGTTTGGGGTCACTTAGCTGTTTTCATGGAAAACAAGGGCATTTCTCACAGTAACATAATTACAAATGATCAATTATCCCTTTAAACTTAAACTTGGATCAGCGAACACAACGTGTCATTGGAACACAGGGGTGATGAAGGGCCATTGGAACACAGGAGTGATGGGATTTTTGTGATAAAGGGCCATTGGTACACAGGAGTGCTCTTTTCTTCTTTTTGATTGGAGTTGATAAAGAGCCATTGGAACACAGGAGTATTGTGGAGTTGATTAAAGTGCCATTGGAATCACAGGAGTGTTGGGAGTGAAAGGGTCTCCATTGGAACACAGGAGTGATTGGAGTGATAAAGGGCCATTGGAACACAGGAGTGATTGGAGTGATAAAGTGTCTCTGTACGCCTATGAAGATATTCCATTAAAATCAATAATTTCCAGCTATTATAGTAATTTACAACATTAACATATTCTGCGCTGGATTTCTGAACCATTTCATGTTATTTTAATGACATCCCTAAGTGACCCCAAACTACAGTACTGTGTATCTGGGCTTTAACTGTGGCTTTAACAGGGAATTCCATTTAGAAGAAGATAAATACCGGTATATGTGACTTTATTTAGAATACAGTGTACAGATTGCATCTTTTAGGTCTCATTCTATATATTACTTTAATAAAGTTAACGTTTGACATTTCTGCCAAAGGCAAATGCATTGTTCTAATACATAAATATTGGCAGAAATGTTGTGCCACAAAAAAGTCTAAAATTACAAGTAGTTTTAGTAATAAGATTACGAAACTTGCTGCCTTTTAAAATAATCTAAATACCAAAACAAAATTATGGGTTTATTATGTTCTTAGGAGGATTTTGATGTTAAAGGGAGCTTCTAAAATGTGCATTTTTTGTTATTTAACCCGCTTTTGATTATATACATCATCCTACTTACGAAATTGGAAGTCAATGTTCAATCAGCGGTTCTGTAACTTCTTTTTGAAATGATAGCGTAACGGTTATTTAATGGTGGATTTTTACAATTGAAAATCACAAAGATATTTTATTAGCGTAAAAATATGCACTTGAACTAATGTTAAACCACTAAATTCAATAAATTTTATTGTAGTCTGATCATGTTTTACTTACTTTATTGGCATTGTTACCCGTAGCAGTGTTGAATAAATCCTGTTCTATCATGCAGATAAATCTTAAAAAAAAGCACTAAGCATTTTTCAGTCTGTCTGCATTGTAGCCCCGGAAAGTGGTATACGAGAACATGGGAAATTAATGAGTTGGCACAGAAAGGAATTTAAGCTCACGGCGGTGGTATTTCTCAAGCGCGAACCGTTTTACAGTACAAACATCATGTAAATATCATATATCATTGAATTTATACAGTTAAAGCTATGAAATGTATACTCCAGTGTTCAAGATTAAAATGCCATTGTATGCATGGGTAGTCGTATTTATAGGGCATCCATAGTGCCTTCAGCATTTCTAAAAAGGTTATAATAGGACTGAAAGAAGAGAATAATGTAAAATAAAAACAACAAAGAGACTTTTATAAAGATTTTCCGTTCCTAAGACAAAAGCCCTAGCTTTTATGTCACATGACAATTGTGCAGTCCCTGAAAAACTATGAATAAGGGGCAAAATCTTTACACGAGTAAAGCATTATTTCTAGGAAATGGTTGGGGCGTTTGGCTGTAATAGGGATTATGTTTCTAATACTACATTAAGTTATAAAATTGTATTCAGCAGCAGAGCCGGCCTTAAGTGTTCTGGCGCCCTGTGCGGACTACTCCTCTGGCGCCCCCCATCCCAAAAAAAGAAAGGAAAAAATCTCCCCCCTCTGCCCGTTTTTTTGTTTAACTTTATTTAACATCCACTGTGTTAAAGTTAAAAAACTTTATTTAACATGGAGGCTGTTAAATAAAGTTACAAAAAAACCCACAATGTTTTAATTTAAGTCCCGGACGGCGCCCCTGTTACCATGGCGCCCTGTGCGGCAGACTTAGCAGACAATACTCAGTGAAGAAGGATACTCTGGCTTAATAAAGCTTATAGGCTTTCTTCAGGGGACGACTGGCACTATTCAGCCCAGGGGGCACACAAAAAGCGTTGGCAAGGGCAATATTGCACAATTCTATCATGATACTTATTCACAAAAATGGTCTACTCTAAAGGAGCACACGAATGATAGAGTCAGGGTGCAACAGCTGCATAATATCCTTCTTACCCCTTTCATCTATAGTGGAGCGTCAGGGATATTAAACTGTCCCTTTAATCACATGCATAGGAGGATATTAAAAATTAAAAATGCTATATATATCACTGGGACTGTGAAAATGAAACGGGTCAACTGCCCAACTTGGATTACGCGGACCTCCCCTTACACTCTAAAGCAGGGGTATCAAACTCCAGGCTTCAAGGACCACCACCGAACCGGAATTTTAGGATCTCCCACCTGGAGCGCTAGCAGTTCCATGCAAATTTAAGTCAAGGAAGGAATTACTGAAATCCTTGTCTGTTTGCAACAGAACCCCTTTTCTGGGCCAATGACTGGGATATTTGCTATGCTTTGCTCAACCCTCTGGCACCTAATTGGTTAACAACATAACCTATCCATTTTCCATGCAGAATAAGCAGTATTAGTTTACACGTTGTAGCTGTTCTCGTTTCTTATCGGTGCAGCGGGGAATGAGGTTACAAGACGGTCTTTTCGAAAGATGCTAATTTCAGAAAACCCAGGTGTTTTTTCCAGTTTCTGGCAGGATGCCCAGAAATATAAGCATTTCGATACCTGCAAATCACCATTTTCTAACATGTTCTCAAGTAAAAATTCTTTCCATTCATTATGCTGACTGCCTACAGTGTTAATCACTAGTCAGAATGCCAAGATACAAACACAATTGTTTGATTCAATCACAATTCTGTGTATTTCTGTAACATGCCTCGACAGACCCGTCTTAATGTCTCCCAAGATCAGGCCGTCGCATCGCAGCTACGAGTGTCTCAATAAAAACTACATTTAACAACACTACGTATATTATAGATGCATTAGCGTGTGCATAGGGCCCTGGGCAGTAAGAGCTTTTAGATGAGCTTGTTAAGAAAAAGTGAGATCATGTTTTGTAATATACCAGGATTTAGGACATGCCCTTTTGAGGCAGAAATTGTGTCTCGAGAAGTTGTGCTCTAATTTCCTGTGACATCATTGAGAAAGCGCCCCAAAAATGATCTGCACACATCCAGAAAGCATATTCATGCTTTATTTTGTCCCCCATCGCAGAATGGTCTAATAATAAACTCCTTATCCTTGAATTTAAGCCCTCCAGCTGCTGCAGGACTACATCTCCCATAATGCTTTTTCAGCTCTATCAGCTAGGGGGCTGGCTGAGGAGGATGGGAGATGTAGTCCTGCAGCAGCTGGAGGGCCACAGGTTGGACACCCCTGGCATAAGGCATGGCTTTAGGCCTGCGATCGCTGTGCTCTTCATGGGGATGAGACACTGAGATCCAAAAAAACAAATGTTTTCAAAAAATATGGCTAGAAAGTTATTTTAGAGATTGTTTTATTTAAAGTTTTTAGAGATTGTATTGATTTTTTAATACTTTTTAATAAAAAATGTCCTAAGGCTACTTAGAGGGAAACTTGTGTCCTCACTCCATATACACCACCGTAAGGAAATGTGAAATTCTGAAAACCACTCCTACTACGTGACTAAAAAATAACTAAAATAGACAAATTTCCATTTCCTCCCAGAGTAAAACAACAATTGCTAATCACCAGATAAAATCTTGTCTCTTACACCGCCAGAGCTGCAGGAAGCATTATTTCTTAATACTTGTGGATTTATGAAAATAATAACCCGTCAAGACAGGGTCTAAGAAATGCTAATCACCTCATACAATGACTGAAGCGATATAAGAAGCGCGTGTTTTGACAGCTTGTAAGCACGGAATATTTATTATATTTCCACGGATGTATGTTTTCATTCAGACGGGATGACTACCTACATGTGCTGTCACCGTCGTATACACTATTTGCAATGTAGCAATCATTAATGGTCTGGTATTCCAAACAAATATATTAAATGTAGGATAACAATTTTTTTTTGCATACAATACATACATAATACAATTATTTTTTTTTAAAAATGTTTCCTTTAATTTACTTGTGAGCCACGTGGTAAAACACGAATATGACTTGGGCTTGTTGCCATCTTGGCTTTTAGCTAAATACACATACCTAACAATATTTCCAATGGATGATGTCATACACATGTTTCAGAGGATGTCGTTAGAGATGTAACTTGGGGACAGAGCTTAACCAAGACCTTTTATGAGACATTTATGCAATCGAGGCATTCAGAAAAAGAATAATGCAGTTTATTTAAGAAATGTAATTAAAAAAAACCTGTTTATGGTCTTTATATACATATTATTTTTACTTCCAATGCTATAGAACACTGTGATACGCTGATACCCAGCAAACATTCTGAGCTCCTACAAAAGAAGGACACGAGGGAGGAAAGAGGGACAGAAGGATTTGGGTCCACAAAAGAAGATGCTTGGATAATGTAAATTAATGAATTAAAACTCGCTATAACTTGTGTTTTTATGCCAGTTACTCTAATTGTTTTGTAGTTTCAAAGTCTTACTTTAAGGAAGTTGAGTTTGTGGCAGCTAGGTTCATCCAGTCATTTATAGCCTAAAACGTCTTGTCCTAAAGTTCTCTCCATTCTCCTCATCAATGCAAAATACGTTTGAGATGAACTCAATGAGTACAGACAGACAATTAGTAGACTGTCCTCCTGTGTCGCCCCACTCGATGGCATCTCATGTTTTAGCTGTCTTGGGCCATTACAGATGAAATATCTCCATCGTTATATCAGTCTGATCCTGCCACAAGGGCAACCTAGAACTAAATGCAAGACAAATGTCCTCTGTACGAGAGAACCAACAGCCCCAGACATACGTTTCGGCCTCCATGGGCCTCGTCAGTGGGGTCTGCTTGGTATCCTTCTCCCTGAACCAAGCTAGTCACTTAAATAACTTAATGGATGAGTAACCAGACAGATCCAAGGAAAAGGATGATGATTGTGGTTTTAAGATTAGGTGAGTTCCTAATACTTACATATCACCTGTTGTAATATGTAAGCACCATTTAATGGGTTTATTTACTGTTTATAGAATCGTAAAATGTCGGATTTGGGAAATGTGTCAAATCCTTTCAAATCCCCCCCAAAAGATAAACTATTGATAAAACAGAAGCCTACAGAAATAATATCCCTCTGTCTCACAGTAAGTGCCCAATTTAATAGTAATTAGTAATAGTAAGTAAATGAATTATATGGATCCATTGTACATTGATGCTATATAAAACTATTATTATTATTATTATTATTCCTTATTATTTAGTATTGTTTTTATTATTATTATTAGTAGTAGTATTATATTTACTTTTATACTAAAAAATGCGACACATATAATACAAAAAAATCAGACAAAGCAAATCTTTGTATGTAGTATTTTTTCCTTAATTAATTCACTTAAAAGCATTGAACATCAACGGTGTGTTTATTACTTCCTTTCTTGCATAATAGAAAATATCACAGTTTGAAATGGCAAAGAATCCAGATGCCGAAAAGAAATTATATGTTGTTTGATCCAGGAGATGAAAACTCGGTATCATTTTCTTTATAAATTACACTTAAAGACTGTCCGTACTATAATTAACTGATTGTTGTAATTATAGGCTGACATAATTAGGTTATTTTTTCAAATTGCAAACCTTTTGTAGTTTTGTACTAAGTGTAGCAGAATATTCATTATTTATAGTGCAACCAGGAAAATGTATTATTAATATTTTAAATTGCCGTAAAAATGTTGCATTGATACATTCACACGATTAGTTCTTAAATTAAACAAATACCCTGCTTAAGATGCGATACAAAAGAAAAATGTATCTGAATCCATGAATAAATTAAAAGTACTGTATATGAATGTTCCAGTGAAGATACATTTTAGCTTTTAAAATATTAATTTATTAATATTTCTCTGCCAACGTAGTCCACCTAGCCTGCGGCTGCCACATCGGTATCTGTGTATGCCTGTGCCATTTTTGTGCTACAAAAATGGATTTCTGGCTTCAACAATAAGATGAGAATTATTTTAGTTCCAACCACATAAGCATGGATTTTTTTTCCTCATAAAAACACTATATATCGACTCCCCCGAGAACAATCAACTCTGTGTTACCCTATTCTCTAGTAATATTGAAGAGGCGTTTGGAGGTAATTTATCATAAATGATTGGGAAACTATAGTGAAGACCATGCTGTTCTACCAGTTGGGTATTATAAGCAGTCCATATTGATAATGACAGATAAATAAATCAATAAGGAACAATAGTTATAGTCTAATGGAATAAGGGTTGTTTTCAGTTTGTTTTCATTAGGATGATCCAAACTAGAATGATGAGAACTGAAACAGGATCCAAAATTGAAAGAATGAATCACAGACAAGTGCGGCTGATGTCCTTACAGGTAAAAGTCTCGTTTGTCAGTCTCCTTTCACCTGTAAACTCTGCTCTGTAGGCATCTGAAACAACCCTCTTTGACTAAAACCATTATTTTAGTGTCTACCTCTTTAGCACATGGAAATCTCTACTTTTCAGGCTCTATTGGTGTATAGAGCATCTATTTTGTCTCTTTCCTGTTCCCTTGGGAAAATAATTTATTCTGGTTTCAGCTAAACAGAAGCAATAAAAACATAGAATTTGATGGCAGATAAAAACCATTTGACCCACCTTTTCCTGCTATTCAGGATAGCCATATTCCTATCCTACACATGGTTAAATTCTATTAATGTGTTTGAAATATGCCAATGGTTTCAGACGTCACATATGCCTCAACCGTATGTCTGTTGTAAAGGTCATAAGGACCTATTCCATCCATCCAAGGAGTGCTAACTCCTTCTACTTCAACCATAATAGGACCTTCCTAATCTCTCTCTCACTACTGACCAATTCTCGCAACTCTCTGGTATTGCATCCTCGATGGTAACTCAATAATTAAAACTCATTGTATTTAGGGTCAATGTATACTCACTCCATTAAATTGGATCGGTGTAACTGCCTCTCATTCATCGTCTTCATCTCGATTTCAGCGGGATTGGGAATGATATTGCTAAGGCTATGTTTGCACCTTTAACATTTTTAATAGTCATAAACCTACAAAAGTGAATGTCCAGGCTTGGTGGACCATATCTACAATCCTAGAGCAATTGTTTTCATCCCTGAGACATGATTATGGTATGTACGTTTCGAAAGAGAAGCAGAGGCTAACCCATTGAGTAGAATAGGGCTCCGAGCTTAAATAATGTTAATGGAACTTCAAAGGACTCAATAATGCGAAAGCTGCAGGTATGTTTCGTTATAAGTGATAAAAACATCTCTATTGAATCCATTTATGGGTCTTTCATCTCTTTCAGACTAAGGCAATATCACTAAATTAAATTGTGTGAAAAGGCTAATGAAAACACAAAGCGTGATTTATATTACTGAATACCAAAAAAATGCTAGGACAAGAAATGACAATGTCAATGTTTTTTTTTTAATTACATTTAGAGGACCAGAGAGTGTTAACCTGTTCAGTGCCATATGTAAATAGACGTTGTCTAGAGGAATAATAACCCTGCTTCCCGCAGCTCTATGCACCACTCCCTTGGCTGGAGTTTGCAGGAGAGTTGCAGTTTCATTTTGCCAATTCTTCTATGCGTCATGCGTCATATAACATAAATATACATCAGTAACTCTACTGCATTCTCACAAACTCCTGTTTTAATGAAAAACCCCTCTTGCTTTTGTGAGTGGTCATAGTTTGAGGCTCCTCGGAGGTATTTTCATTCTTGCCAATGAATGCAGAACTTAATTGAGATAATTTATTTCATTCCGCTTCTTAAAATCCATACATTTAATAGCTGACACAGGTGTTTGGTATAGAAACAAAAAAAAAAATGACATGTAATAGGTAGCTAAACGAAATATAATATTTAATGGCAGATGTTCAAGTTTTCCTTTAGTCTTAAACTCAAAATCAATGAATTTTATGAGCCGAGTCTTTCTTTCAACAAATGCCTTCCGAGAATGACTTGCTTCACAAGTTATACAATATACAAAAGACAGCTTATATTGGCTTGGCAGCGTGATTTAAATCCTCTTCTTTACAAAGATACGTTTACAGGCAAGAAAGCCAAACTGTGGTTGTATTTACACGTTTTAGCGCATACAGACAATATGGTTTTCCTACATTACAACAATACAGTACCATAGATCTCTTACTGACGAACCCACATGCTGTAATAGGTGCTAAGAGGTCCCTACAACCCTTGGGTTGTCTATCGTTCGTCATTGTTACTCCTCGGGTACAGTGCGCATTTTGAGTTTTTCATCAAAGGTCTGATGATCTGATGGTCTGATCCAAAAAACCATGCATGTGCTACTATGACATCATACCTCATTTCTCATTTTAGACCTGAATAGAATCAGAGCTAGAGAGTTCTAGCACCATACTTCACATGTACGAATAGGAGCTGAGTCTAGTGGTCTCCCAGAAATATCCAGCCATTATGGAACATCACGGCTCTCTGTTCTGAAATATATCTTGTTAAGAAGTGTGAGTCGCCTGATTGGGGTATGATGTCATAAACATCAGTAGGTGAAATATTGCATTGGAGAGACCTCAGAGACTTTACATCTGTGGAAGGGAGCGCTGAGGTCTCCCCCCCCATCTTACTCTATTAATAATGTTGAACTGCACTTTCTTTGGAATATCTTCTCTGAGAGCAATAAAGTAATTTCTTCTTACACGCTAAATCATTGAATTAACTCATACAAATACCGAGCATGCTAATTTTCAAACAAATTTGAAAGCAATTGCTAAATTTCTCTTACGTATTAGGTTAAAATGTTTTCCAATTGAGGAACAAAAATTAGGAACATTTAAATCTGGTTGTATATAACCGATAAATTGATTGCCCGCATTATTCTGTTCCTGGTCCACATTGATCCAATGGAAAAAAGTTTTCTCCTCGAGCATACAATCCAGTGCTGTATACAGTAATGTAGGTAAAAAACTTATGTTATCTGCAGACCTAGAGGCTGCCATTGTCGTCAGCCATGTGATATTTTGGATGAACTTTTATGATCGAACACCACACTTAGATGATTCTTTATGGCAATGCTGATAAAGTCTGTTCCTCCATAGACTTTCATTAGGCAGAGTGTCTGGCTGGGTGATTGAGACTCGACCATTCTATTCACAGGCCGTATTATAAGGAGTTGGGGTGTTTGTGTAGTAGATTGGGCTAAGGTAACAGAACGAGAACGCATACAAATGCCAAATATGCAGCTGCCTGAAAACCTTTTATTGTGCAAAAACAAGAACTGTTTAAAAAACTAAAATAGCACAATATATTAATAAAAGTTTTTGGAGAGAGTTCTCCTTTAACAAATTTCCTCTGTTGTACCATGTACAGCATTAGTCAGTGTCTCCCATTAAAGAGAAATGTTTCGACCTATGCATCGTCATATGAACTCTTGATTGCTGTTGCCAGACAACCTCTAAGAAATGTTCAACTATATCACGGATCAAGGATCATCCACCTTTTATTGATTAAATAATCAGCATGCAGCATTAATATTTAGAGTTTCCATTAAGGGTTGATTGAGAAGGAAGATTTTGTAAATGATTTGTGCTCTTTTAACCATTACTCACTGAAACGTCAAATAATTTGCTGTTACATCATGATATTCACGTACAGGTTGATTAAAAACATACAGTGACTCCACAGTGGTCGATAATGATGTAAAGGAAGGCATTAACTTTGTTTTATGACTTAGAGGATAAATGGGTACAACGGTTCTGCACAGCTATACGAGTAGAATATGGTGGGAAATAGTCATTCCATGGAACTGGAAACCACTCCAGAATACCAGACCTGTGGGCTAGTGTTGAATCTCCAAGTGGGGACAGTGGAGTTTGATCTTTTAATGTGGTCATGTCCCCATTTTGTTATAAGGATCATGAGAGGAGCGCTGTGATGCCCAACCCTGAGACGTTCCCAAGTATAGACATAGTTCATTGATGTCTTCTACCACAAGTGCCTCATTTTGAAAGGAAGAGAGTTCTTATGGCCGGTGTTTATACCGTAGTCCCCAATTGAGCTGATGAAGGGTATTAGGGAATTAGGTCATTTTCAACAATCCCTAGTTGTTGTGGCTATTGGGGACTCCATGTGGCCCTAAGGGAACCTAGTAAGATGTATTCAAGCCCCATGATACTCGATACTGACCACCAGAATGTATACAGATGTACAATTAAGATGAAACAAATGATCATACCCCACAAAACAAAAGCATTGGTTCCAACACCGATTTAATGAAATAGCAATTTTACCAAGAAAAAATATGAAAATGTTGCCCTGATTCTCCATACACCCTCAGAGATTATGATATTTTGTTATGGAATGTAATAGAAAATGTTTATATACTAAATGTGGTTTGACAACCTTTTTTTGCCCAGATTTGTTTTTTTGCTCCAAAGATATTTTTTTTCGCATTTCACTTAAGAGTCCAAAATGCCAATCTGTAATTCTGTAAACTTTTCCTTGTGTGTGGGGTCGTTTCCAGTGAAATCTACAGAAGTATTCACAAGTCATAATAAGCCTTCCTACCCCAGGCTAGACATAACAAATGAACTGTATAGGAAACACATAGGATGAACGTATATATTCCATCACAGAGGGAAAACTGGCCAGAAAATGCCCTTTAAAGAGCACAATGGACATAAACATTTGTAAGACAAAGACTTAGAGACAAGAAAGAACGTAAACATTTCTTAGTTAAGGAGATAAAGCAGAAGTCATTAAAACCACGTAAACATTGGTTAACACTGTATTTATACCTATTTCTTTATTTGCACTTAAAGAATCGGCATGCCTCAGTCTTCTAAAGTAAGCATAACAAAGCTTTATCTTACTCCATGACAGTAAATAGTAGAATTATAAGGTTTACATAGGTTTTTTTGGGGGGGGAGTGCCGCTCAAAAAATGATAAGTTACAATATGGTAAGTAACCTATAAGTTATGTTTCATCTTTAAATCTAACATGCTCACACTTGAACATCCTGGTTTATTTTTACATCATAACGTTCAATCCAAGCTAATTTTAATGATGTCATGTTTCCTGTTACCTATATATAGTACGCCGCTAGTGTCATTCTAGGTATCCAAATCTCCAAACTCTATTTACATTCTCACAAGTGAATTCCAGCTACAGCTGCTGCCCTGTGAATTCCAGACTAAATTATTTACAGTGTAAATTCTTCCGGAAAGGCAAATAACGTTGTACCAACTTGTACCAGTCCTCGCCTTATAGAACAGCAAAAGTAGACTTTTTCTTCTAAATAAGGGACTTAGATAATGGCCTGGCGTTGACTTTGAAGAGTAAAACATGTGTTCTGCGTGTATTTCACATTCCGATCTGACCTTATTTAAAATAGTTTAGATATTTTGGGTTTGACCCTTTTCTGTATCAAACTGTTATTATCTGATTAATTAAGTAACTTTGTATATTATTAGAAACATCATCCCTTGTTCATGTTCTGCCCCCCAAAGAGTATGCAATCAAACTTTGGGGTCTATTCACTAAAGAGAGTTTATGGGAGAATTGTGTTTTAGTTCCTATTCATTATGGAGGTCCAACCACAGAGAGTTTCTCCTGCAGGAAGAGCTTGTCTGGCCCTGTATTATGTATAGTTAAATCAGTGAGATTTCTACAACGTCTCCTCACCTACTGAATTATACATTATACAGGGCCAGTTCAGCCTTTCCAGCTGAAAAAAAACTTGCTGGTGTTGGCCTTTCATAATGAATAGACCCTATTACCACATTTTTTTATATCCTGTCTATTGTGACAAAAATCCTCTTCTAATGTTTGAGCACTTGCCAGACACAGCAATAGCTATCTACGATTGGGGGGGCTTTCCCAATAGCAGAACACGCCTTTTAGAGACAAACACTACTTAGTCAATCAGCTCCCCAAGCTGGCTTAACAATGGCTTCTCATAACTGCGTCAGGCTGATCCTTTCTTTTTATCCACCGTCTGCTAATTGATCAGCCACAGGTGAGCTCCAATTAGTCCACACCTGTGGAGCTCCTGTCTAGAATCCAGGCTCTAGACATCAATTAGTCCTGGTGGACCACCGGCCCACCCTGCTCTCCAGATGCTGTGCCCCAGGGACCCTTACCATGGTTTGCAAACTACTAGTAATATATTGTGTTCGCAAACTCAACATCTTTTCCTGGGACATTCTTTCAACTGGTAAAAAGTAGGCTGCCTTTAAGAAACATCTTCCCTCAAAGTGTTCCTCCTTGGCATTTGAAATGTTGCGTGGTATGCTATTCAATGGACAACAAATTATACTAAGTGCTCTCTGATGCTTATATTTGCTCAATAACTACTTATTTAGCTGCAATTATTTCATCTACACAAGTATTGAAGAGTGTTGAGTTTAAAGCAAGACGGACGTTCACACTGTTGCTTTAGGATGATCCTCAAAAGGGAGAGTCATAGTCAATTCCACCTATAGGTGTTGTTTGGACCGTTTGCCACAAGAGGGGGCATTTTTCACACTGTCTTGTTTAGATGCTTGACCAGTATTTACAGGTCCAATTTTTCTATTATCTATATAAAAAACACATTTAGTTGTCATCAACTCTCCAGAAATTGTCCTTTTAAATAGCCAAAGAAGTCATGTAGCTTGTGGACAACGAGACTTCATTGAAAGAAGAGATTTCTTTGGGTTACAAGGGGGAAAAAAATTGGTTATTAAAAAAAATAGCTATAATCCAGTTGTGAAGTGATATTCAATACGAATTATGTATCCAGTTTGACAAATTGGCTAAAATGTGAAACAGATGTGTGCAAAACAAAACAGACCACGTTCTTACGGCACTTTGGTGAATCTTCCCGCTAGGTCGGCTCACCTTTCCTTGGAATCTGGCAGAGTTTGAAGGGACGGTAAAGGGTATAAAAAACTAGTCATTAAATACAATTCAACAAATAGAAGTATAAACAAGTATAAAATCTCTTTGCCTATTACAGACAAATATGTTTGTAGAGTTTGGGATTCCATGGCAAGCATTGTGTGGTAGATAACCATTTGGTTACCAGCTGCCAAAAAAAGCTTCTAAAATCGGCTAATTCTTCCCGTTTTGTATATCAATTATTATTTTGGGAAAGTATTACACTCAGAACTATTTTTACCCAGCATTGCGCCATAGCTTTCACACGGCTATCCTTACAGCCGGGTAAGGTAAAGGTACTTACTGGGAGGTAAAGGTCCCCTTCACCAGTGCTCCTTGACCCTCTCCTCAAAGCACACCTGACTGTCCAGGATTTAGGTATTACTAAAGTGTGTCTGAGGTGTTTAAGGTGGTTTTCTTAGTTAATTAGGCAACACCTTAGACACACCTGAGTAATACCTAAATCCTGGACTGTTAGGGGTGCCTTGAGGAGAGGGTTGAGGAGCACTGCCCCACACCATTAGGGAAGGGAGAGTATGACTGCTGACCTAGGCTGGAGTATGGGACAACAGTTATTGGCGGGTGCAACAAAGTTGCAGGTTTTTAAGATGGTTATAAGGTGGGTGAGGAAGGGGTCCTACTTCTTTCCCGCCTGACTACTTCGGGACAGGTATGGTGGTGCTCCATAATGTAATAAATAATAAAAAAACAGATGACTTGTTAGTGTAAAAAAACAATCTTTCACGTTTAGTACCTCTCTTCAACGTTGTCTTAGGTTTTATCAGCAAATGAAAATGTCTGCTTCCACATGAACCTAATATAATTTTGGATGAAGACAGAGTTTTTTTTATCAGATGTTGTGCAATCGATGTAAAAGTTTTCGCTAAATAACCACATTCGCACAAATTAAAATATCAGAAGCAGGTATTAGCAACGATAAAAACCCCAGTTTATTATGTATTAGGCTCATTTTTTTTCTTAATGTAACGACAGGAGTTCAGTGTTATTGTGAGAAAGACAAATCTCTTATCTGTGTTTTGGCTTGATAGAAACGTGTCATAAAAATGCCAGTGGAATGAAACATTCCTCAGTTTTTCCCCCTTTAATCTTCAGCCAAGGAGATATCTGTGTAGAGAACAAAGTACTAACTCATTTGCCAAAAACAGAGGGATTTAAGAAAAGCAAGACATAATCTCATCTTGATTTCCAACTATGTGTTCACGTCTACGAAAGTCTTACTGGGAGGTGTCAATCAAGTGCAGTAATATTAATACGGAGTCGACGTTAACACATTATTCCATTCGGAATGGATTTTAGAAGAATGGAAGCCAGCTAGATTTCACTCTAATTGGAGAGGAAAATATTATTGTATTCTTTCCTACTTATTTCCGTAACGGGAAAAGAAGATTCAGCTATATATTTTATTATGATTTCTAAACATTTTCCAATAGTTTCTGTGTTATTTTAGGAACAGATAAAGGGAGGGAGTTCAGTCTTCGGTGCTGTTAGGGCCTTAGGAAAAAAAAAAAAAACCTTATATAATTAGAGTTAGACAAGTCAGTCTAGGATCAAGCCAAGATTCAGAAGTTCACTCGGCTCATGCAGTGTGTTTTGGATAAATTAAGTCACCCCTACCCTATCGTTTAGTGGGAAAAAAGGGACATCCATGTATCCCAAGGACGGTTGGGAACCGGGTAGCTATGGAACAGATGGCTATGCCAACCTCTATGGACAGATGGTCTACAATGGTACCCTTGTACGCTAGACATGGAAGTTTTCTGATATGCATTGCTATGATTACTGATAACTCACCTGTTGTTTCTGAACGTCATCTTGTTATATGTTATATACTAAATACGAAATGCGAGCTCTGAGCACGCCCTCCACTTATTTAATATCCAAATGCCTGCTGTTATGCAGAGGAGAAATTGGATGTACAAAATTATTGGGGGGAAAAGTACAAAAATCATATTTTTTTTTTAACTAGACTCTAGACTCACTAAGTCAACACTAAGTGTTTATCAGGATATTTTATAATAGATATGTATTTCAATTTTACTTGGATGACAAGCAGTTCTAGTTAATGCCTTAATCTCTGTTACAAATGTGAACAAGGTTCCGATGAAATACAACTTCTCTGAGAAACAAAATTTGATAGTTCATATCTGTTCCATTTCTATTGTTCTTCATTTATCCCCAGGCCTTTACGGAGATATAATGCCGACATTTCCCGATCCGGAAACTCATTCAATGTTAACATGCTCCGTGGAATACATTGTGAGTATAAACAAAAAAAAAAATACATCTTCAAGATTTTTTTTTTAAAAGGAACTTTGGCTTTTTGTTTTTTTTAACAGAAAAAAGCAACATTCTGAACCTCTTGGCCAAACGTATTATTTTAGAAGTTACTTTGAATGTATTACAATTCAATATCCCTAGAGGTTAAGATATAATGCTTAGTTACACCCAAGTGAATGTTACTAAAGATTATGATTTTTACCCAACACATTTCACCTTAGGCACTTTGCTTTTATCCCACAGGGACCCAACCCAGTCTACCCAGTCGTTATCTTGGTATTCATGTTCCGACTACTATTGCAGAAGGTTTTTGGGTTTTTTTCTTGTTCTTTTATAGATAGAATCTGGCAGTACGAAAATGAATGTTTTTTTTTACCATGTGATTATGCAAATTTTGCATTCTGAAAATGATACAGTTCCATATATCAAAGCACTTGTCATATGATGTGTGAGTGGAACAGGCTGCGTATAAAATTTAGATTTCAGCACTAAGCCATATGTGAGTCTCAAGTTTTTAATTTACAAAGAGTGATGATTAATGTCTATGCAAAACGATTGCTCTATAAAATTGTGCATCATCAGCGCTGGCTAGGTTTAAAAGTATATTGCTTTATATGATACCAGATGAGATGATTATGATACTATCCTAGCTTGACTAAAGCATCGCGTCTGGATGCATAGTGACGTCTGCATGTGGTTTGAACCGCCGAGGTCTTTTCAAGTATATAGGAACATCTGGAATTGGACAGAGGTGTGCAGAACCTTTACAACTTATAACAGACCACATCTTCTTTTTACGGTTCTCTACGTTGAATAAATCTACGTAATAAAGTTTAGAGATTGAAAATAGCAAAATACTATATGTACATTAAAGGCCAACATAAGTACATCCCATGAGAGCAGCCAACATTAACTTATCTCCGCATTGTTCTTAAGTTAAATTGACGTTCTGGCAGTCTTTGTGAGGATGGGGACGGGAAATTGATTAGATAATGCTAGTTGTGGCACATTGAGATAAAATTATCAGTTTTTTGAGATAAACATTTAAACTAACTAACCCCAAGACAATGTTTTTGCTAGGTGGCACGTGTATGTCCAGCTGGCACAGGGCAGACAGGTTTTGTGTTATAGCAGAAAATGGCCCGTAAGCTGAGATGTATTTACCTCTGGCGCTGCTCACAGTATTCAACTGCTGTTTTTTAATAAAATACCATTCAGACTGTATTTTTTTCAGGACCTTTGTTTCCTAAATGCATTATTTTACATTTAACCATGTTCAACTGTAGAGCCCAAACTCTAGATCATTTTTGTAGTTTACTTAAATGATTTGTCATCCCCAGACTTGTCCCTCATGCTTCAGACTCCCTGGTGTCTAGTGGGGGCAGACGGTGTACGTCTGTGCAATGCGTGCATGCGACCTCCGCTGCTACCCGGCTCTTCCGCCAGGGCTTCTATGACTGAGCATCAGAAAGTCACGCTGGTGCTATGTCATAGAAACCCCGGAGGAAGTGTCGGGCAGCAGCGGAGGTTGTATGCGTGCATTGGGCAGACGTACACCGGCTGCCATAGAGGAGGAGCCAGGTCCCCAGCAGCTTCTATGGTGAAGCACCGGAAGGTCATGTCATGCTGGTACTCCTTCATAGAAGGAGCACCGGCAGAAGTGTCCGGTAGCAGTAGAGGTTGTCGTGCAGATGTTCACCAGCTGCCAGAGAGGCGGATCCGGGTCCCCTGCAGCACTGCGGGGGATCTGGATCTTAGTCTTGTAATCTATTTGAAGTCTGATTATAAGACGAGGGATATTTTTCAAAGGATTTGCTCTGAAATAAAAACTTGTCTTATATTCGAGCAAATACCGCGTAAAGCGCCAACATTTTACACAACAGTTCTTACAGCACATGAACTGATAGACAAAACAATACATTAGGTTTAGAGAGCCCTGCTCACAAGCTTACAACTTACAGTATCACCTCTGTTAAAAAGCTTTGCGTTAAATGTGACTGCGCTTGAATAGGTGTTATGTCTGGTTCCGCAAGCACTCCACACATTTTAATAAAAGATTACAATACACCTCGCCGGCTTGCCTTGATGAGATACTGTCAGCCTATTTTATGTGATGATATACCATTTATTATAATAAAAAGGTAATGAATTACTTTGAATAATATTAGTGAGATCCCTCCTTATGCTTTTGCCGTATAGGATTCTATATTCACTCTTGACTTGGTATTGTTGTGGCTTTCAAAGCTACATAACATTCTATGTTTTGGTTTTTCAATCAATTAATTATTCACTGGAGAGTATAAGAAAAATGAGCCTGTTGACCTATGACCTCCCACTGCGTCAGAAATTTCTTCTTCTTTAAAAAAAAGCAAAATCCAACCTTGACCGTGATGTGAACACGGCTTAGTGTTTTTTCTCCCAAAGGAAACA
Organism: Spea multiplicata; assembly: GCA_009364415.1. NCBI lineage: Eukaryota > Metazoa > Chordata > Amphibia > Anura > Pelobatidae > Spea > Spea multiplicata. The sequence continues at coordinate 6,609 of VKOC01016602.1, read as the reverse complement.
AGCGTTCATTGTGTGGCTGGGAACAGAAGTCCACCTTGAGTAAATATATTAGGTAATTGTAAGTTCTCTTAAGGAAAACTGAAACTGTTTTGTAATGAATCTATATAATTACAACGTTTAGGTAAGTTAAATATTAAAAAGTTCAGCCTTTCCAAAATACATTTTGTTGAAGATCCACAAAAAGGCCAAAAATCATATTTTCCAATTTGGTCTGAAAAAAATAAATTCCAGATTTTTTTCTGCAGCATATGGTAAATGTAATTGTTTTAATTCTGTATATTTGTTGTAGCTGAAATTATAACAAACTAAAACAAAAATTACATGGTTCTGCTTCAGGTGCCTTGATTTGGTTTTCCAGTCAAGTTTGCAAAAGCAATATATAAACAAATTAACAAAAAAACACAAAAAAATGATTAGACATAAAATCTCTTTAGAAAAGAAATATACAAAAAAGAAAAGAGAAAAATACACAAAAGGATGCATGAATATTCCAACAATTAATTATTTGATTTTCTTACTAAATATTAATTTGACTGATGCCTTAACAGGTGATTGCAAAAATTGACATCCAACTTTCTTTAATGGTATTGAATCAGATAATATAATATAAATAAATTAAATATATATATATAATATAAAATAATATTTCACAGTAAATTTCACATTTTAATGTAAAATAATCATATCTAACTAAGTATTGATGTCTGAAGATTATTGGCAAGATGGTAAAGGGTATTTAATGGTCTTAGTTCTTTCTTCCAAGAACTGTAGGACTGTAGAATGAAAAGATTGATCTGTGAGTTAACTACTAAGTTTTGAGGCTACTTCCTATGTAAATAGTATTTTACAGGGTATGTAAATAGTATTTTAACCCCTTCCCGTAGTACACATTTTTAATGACTCTCACACCTCTGGAGGATAACCGTATACACCCAAGCACTTTACTGCATACCGTTGGCGACAATCCTCCGAACTTCTACTGTCTCAATAATTACGCAATATTTTACAAGCCATGGACTAACAGAATCACAAAATGATTGCCCCCATGCACTAATAGTTTTATTCATAAATACGAGGCAAGTAAAACTTCTGATCGGAAAGCTGTACACTAACCTCAAAAACTAATCACATTAGATACACTTAATGATCCTGGATGTACCCTATGGAAATAATTTGCCTTCGAGGGATTAGATTGCCATCTAAATTAAGTAACAAGTCCGTAAATAAGTAACAAGTGAGTAACAAGCTTGTTTTCCCTTCGCTTACAAATTAGGATGGTTCAGGAGGTTATGCCTATGAACCTAACCGCGGCACCTGACTTTGAAGAATTAAAGTTTACATTGCTACACTTAGCCATGACTAAAAGAAACCAGGGTCTCGTGGGTAATAGGTTAACTCCGTCCCAGCACACACAGTGACTTAAAAACCTCTTTCACTAAATAGTGCCAAATGTGGTTAGCAGCAAACATCTGCGGTGGTTTTGAAATATGATCATTTGCTTACTAGGCACCGAGATGCAATCCACAGTGACAACTAATTCTTCTGTATGTTTTATTAACATTTTTAATCTTTTACCCCCTCTAAATTTTTTGGATAGGCACGTGATAATCCTGAAACCAGCACTGTACGTGTTACAAGTGACTGTACTGTTCCATATAGACAAAGCCTTAAGCGAGCTCTCTAGCATGTTGAATACGGAAACCTAGGAGCTGTTACTTTATTCTTCCACGTGAAAGCCGAATCAGAGAAAGAAATGCAGAGACGTTGTTTCAGCTTTTATGGCAACAACCTGTCACTGCCTGCTTTTGTGTCACATGACAGTTATGCATTCCCTGAAAGATGATAAATGAAGCAAAAAATTTACACATTTCTAGGAAGGGTTTTGCTCCAGAAAAATTATTACATACCAAAACCTAAAAGAGACAGGTTAAACCCTGTAGATTAAATATGTGTCCACGAAATAACTTTCCAATGCATGGTCCCCATATGTTATGGACAGATTGATAGATAATCTAATGTAATTATCAGAATTTCCCAAAAATGATGTAAATCGGATTATTATTTAAAATGCATCCATCCAAATTAAAGGAAGCGGCCATATTTAGGTTTTACTTGGGATGGGTAGATAAGTGGAACAGCCTCCCAGCAGTAGGTGGTAGAGGGAATTTAAACATGCATGGGATAGGCATAAAGCTTTCCTAAATCTAAGATGAGACCAAGGAATCATTAAAGGCTGAGTCTTTACGTCTGGAAAAATTAGTAGACTGGATGGGCCAAAAGGTTCTTATCTGCCGTCACATTCTATACGGCACCCTGGGCATATATACATGTTGCTAGCTTTGTTCTGGTTAAACTACTCACTAAAGTAGAGCAACATAGCACAAAGCCCACACAACGTAACTTCAGATTACGGACTCAAAACGTGAAGCTGGGGACACTGTCCTCCTACTGTCCTCTCCTGATGGCCAGATGTAGGGTCATGGAACGGCTCATCAAACACATTGTCATTTTGGAACAAAATAATTTAGAAACTGAATCAATTGCCCAGTTTACCTCTAAATAGCAGCCATTTGATCGCCATTCGACTCAGTTAAAGACCTTCATTCTTAAAAAAAACACGGTTTCTCAAGCTATTCAATTGAGAGACCAGATTTCAATCTTGAATTACTGTTTTCAATAATTGGAAAGGTTTAGGCTCATCCATGAGAATGTTCCTTTACAACGTGTTCCAGAATATATCAATGGTATCCAAGTGGCTCTCTGATCATCCTATTTGGAAAATGAGGTCCTGTTAGTACTTGTTTTAGTGTAGGATCAAAAGACAGGATCACTTTCCAAATAGTATGCAATTTTCTGTTCAACTGTTTCAAAACATCACAGGATCTCAAATTTTCAATTAACACACGCTGAGAAGTTCATTAAAACTCCTACTCCAGAATAATTTGGCCTTGGCCTCATCTAAGTGCTGCTTGTGTTCTCCAACAAAATAATAGGACTGTTGTTTTGAAAAATATGACTGACCCAACTTTTCAGGTCAGGCAGAAGGAGATAAACTTACCATAATTATGTTTGAAAAATTATATCACAAGCTCATTAAGGGACAGGTTTTGTTTCCTGTTTAAATCATCCATTCTCTCTCTCTCCAACTTGAAACAACTACAATTCCCATGATCCCCCACCATCCATAGATACAAAACCTCTTTAATCCAATTAAATATAGTATGAAAAGCAGCCCCGGACTGGTCCCTGGCCACTATCATGACATACGCGCCCGATCGCCTGATGTTATCAGGCGGCCACTAGCCATAAAATGCCGGTGCCACCTGGCCACCGCCAATCCGGCCCTGATAAAACGTGCTTATGGTGAAAACGTGGTCTTGGATTTGAAAACTGGTCTCATCGCTATAGAAACCAATAGAATTTGTTGTTACTGTGGAATATATCAAGCATATGATAATACAAAGATGTGAGAAAAATATAATTTAGGGAAATATTTGTTATAATAAATGCAGGGAAATTTAAGGTTTTTTTCTTAAAATGATTATAATATGCCACATAATGCTCTGTAATGATGTTACTTACCTCTTATTATTTTCTACAAGATCAGAGCTGACTTATCCTGTATACCGAGAGCCAAAAGAGTTAAATTCCTGTCAGCATTTGACAGCTGACAGCGGCTTATGGGAATTGCAGTCCTAAAACCAGTTGAAAATCTCCAATTTACCAAATATAACCGTAGCACTCCTTTGCCCCTTTCTCTGTTTAATTAATACAACATCTCCCAAAATTAACATTTTGTAAAAAAAAGACCAAAAACCCGAAACCCCCAAAATGTATATGCAAAGCAGAGATTTTAGTGTAGCCGGCCATGGATGAAAACATATCATTAAGGTTTCTAAAGGTTCAAGCAAAACCTTTGACACTCACTTAATGATTTTGTTGTCGAGAAAGACTGACCTCTGTGAACGTTGTATGTTCCCTACACAAATTGATCTTGGAAAGATGATAGAAAATGCTTAAAATGCAAATTGGGGGCATGTTATTAACCCAGAGATGTTACAAATAACAAGCTTTCAGATGTTAATTCCTATTTTGGTGAGATATTTATTATAATTATTTACAATAACGCGGCCTTCATTTGTTTTCTGAAGTTCTTATTCATGAAGTTGAGTAAAATATGTCACTGGTTGGTGATTAAAGGAAATCAGTCCTATGTCCAGATCCTACATCTTACAGAGGAGTAATGCTTACTAACCTGAAATAATGATGCTCATAGATTAAAATAAGCAATATATTCCTATTATAAACCCACCAAATGTAAACACCATAGGAGCCGCCATCTTAACTTCCTGTTCTGAACATATGCAGGAATACCCCATGCCTGGCTAGGGGTAGAGAGAGAGGGAAGAGGACTTCAGGACATTCTTTCACTGAAATAAAATATCACCTTAATTATAAACTAAATACCAGTAATATAAAAGCACTTGAGATAAATTGTCACTTTTTTATATCTGGCAACACCAGGGTATATATTTAATAACCTTCATTAAAACTATTGAAAAACAAAACTGTTCATATGAAGGCCGGACATCTTTCACGTGGAAGATAAAGACGGGGTTGATGCCAATCAGCAGGCATAGATAAAGTGCATGCGCAAGGACACCAGGGCCTGTGACTCGACTTGTGGAGGTCATATAGGGCATCCACTAAAGAGTGTACTAATGCCTACACTTGTCTAAACCTTCTTGTCTAAACCTATCTAGACTGCCTACCACACATTACCAAAACCAGATGGCCCGATATGGCTTTTCACCTGAGACATCTGTCCCTCTCCCTCACACCCATGGCTTGTCTATGATTCCTGGGAACGTATGTAATGCTCTCTTCGCGTTGCCGCTCACAGCCAGGGGCTCAAGCCTTGTAGATAGGCGGCCATTTTTCTGAAGCCCTCGAAAGGAAACATTTCTTACCTTAAGCCTATAGCAATTTTCAGATACCTAAACTTCCTTTGTCAACAAAGGTGAAATGTGAAACAAAGGTTGAAATGTTTCTCGTCTCGTTAAGAAAATGGGTTAAATAGATGCTCTTGATTAAGATAATCCATTGAGATTGCTTGGTTCTGCAAATATTACATCCTCAGATATAATTATAGTTCAATAAACGGAGATGGGGGAAGATCTTGAGATCTGTTAAAACTAACATCATTACCATTCATAAAATCTTCTTAACGATCTCATCTGTAGCTCATTTGGAGTCGTAACGACGTACCGCCAATGTTCTGAGTACATTTCTATAGAGCGAGACCTGCATCCCAAAATGAGAATGAAACTGAGAGATTAGACTACGCACTTTTTATGTGCAATAAAACACTAATCGAATCAGTACATCATTCATTTCCCTACAGATGTTCTTCTGTTCGCATTTCCGGCTACAAGTGAATTATAAAGAAGGTATAATTAATAAAATTAAATAAAAACACACATAAATATATATATGTATATACACAAATACATATTTCTGTGCATATCTTTCTATCTGAATTTAACATACTTGGAAATACTGAAGCTGCCTTTGTAGGGAGAAATAAGGAGGCAGTGAGCTTCGTTGACTTCATGCCACAAGATCCCCATATTCAAAGTGCCAACAATCTGGAATTTGCCAGGACTGGTCTTATGTGATAGGAATAAACTTTTTTTTTAACAGTGCAAAATTATTAGCCTCAATAATTCAGATTAACGCAACATAAATGATCATAAAGCCAAGACCGGTCTGGAAGTTTGGTGCACTACCTTTCCGAAGCTATTAATCTGATATTCGCGCTTTGTACACAGGTTACTATCCTACTCTTTAATTTCTAACAACATGGAAATTTAAATCCAAGGTCCAGACGTCAAGCCTCAAAAAACGCAAATGTCAAACGGACTTAAAATAGCGTTGGGAGCCGTAGAAACTACGGAAGAACATAGCTGTGGAAACGAACGCCGCACAAAAAAGCAAAAACTCCAGATATTTTTCTGGATTCGGTCTGCAAGGCCAAAAAATACAAGGGTAAACGGCGTGAAAGCCACCAGAGACTGAAAATAATTTCGGCTGAATAGGGCTTATTTTATCTTCAACACCAAAGGGCAGTTCACCTCCTGCATAGTACCAACGCAAAAACATATCAAGAATCTCCAGAGTTCTAGAATCCGCTTCTGTTCTTTTTTTTTAATTGCTTAAACCAACTGCTGTGAGCGTCCCGTCTGAACGCGCCTGATTTAATGTTGATAATTCAAACTTTTATTTATAGTCATTTTTTGGCCTCATTACTTATCTCATTATAGATCGCTCAGCTGTGAAGGAAGGTCTCGTCTGAATTTTGCGGGTCCGTTTTGATACCTTAATTTTGATGCAGTAAGACTGATTTAATAAAAATGCAATTAATAAACATTATGCTATACATTATCACAACTTTTAATATGGTCTGCGGGGAAAGATCGGCGATCGAGCTCGGACTCTCTTTACGGACCGTGGCTATGACCGCTTAAAGCAGGGCCGGCCGAAGACTTAACGCCGCCTGGGGCGAAGTTTAAAATGCCGCCCCCCCGCCGGCGTCGTCGTAGGGGGGGG